>JAPEIX020071243.1:0-11020 GCA_026122405.2 Zoanthus sansibaricus | reverse complement strand
AATATCCTACTCAAAATACCTGACATCAAAATATCCTACTCAAAATACCTGGCATCAAAATATCCTACTCAAAATACCTGACATCAAAATATCCTACCCAAAATACCTGGCATCAAAATATCCTACCCAAAATACCTGGCATCAAAATATCCTACTCAAAATACCTGACATCAAAATATCCTACCCAAAATACCTGGCCTCAAATTTTCCTACTCATTATACCTGCCATCAAAATATCTTACTCAAAATACCTGGCCTCAACATATCCTACCCAAAATACCTGATATCAGTGTATCCTACCCAAAATACCTGTCAGCAAAGTATCCTACCCAAAATACCTGGCATCAAAATATCCTACCCAGAATACCTGGTATCAAAATATCTTTCCCAAAATATCTGGCCTGAAAGTATCTTACCCAAAATACCTGACATCAATATATAGTACCCAAAATACCTGGAATAAAAATATCCTACCCAAAATACCTAGTATCAAAATATCCTACCCAAAATACCTGCCATTAAAATATCCTACCCAAAATACCTGACATCAAAATATCTGGCATCAAAATATCTGGTATCAAAATATCTGGCATCAAAATATCTGACCCAAAATACATAGCATCAAAATATCCTATCCCCCCAAAAATTAAGACTTAAATACCTTGATTTACTCAATCAAACAGAACTTTTTAATGCATGATTTTGCTTCCAGAGGCTAATGAAATAGGTATATCAGTCTGTTAATGTCTCTTCATCCTTACTTCTTCTCCACATTTACAGACGGAGACCTGTACCCTCTTCCTGGGCCTCAATGCCATTGTAGTCAGGGAAATGTGGTACTTACGATATCATAGTTTTTAAGAAACTATCATATTATGTTTTAGTAAGTTGCTAACTGTAAGTACATGATGAAATGTAGAAGTTCATACAACAGCACTCTTAAAGGAACTATGTCACAAAGATTTTGTTGTTTTGGGTTAAATTTTTGTTAAAATTGTCCATAATAAGGTCTTTAGAATTTTTTGTTGAGATAGCATCAAAACTTTGATCCCATTCATAGCATTATGTGACAGGAAACAGATCTAATAAATGTCATAATTATACTAATTTGTCTTAAACAAACCTTGACCATTAGTTTTGAAATTCAGTTGAAGGCAAGACATATTTGGGATTTTAATAATTAAATGCTAAAACAGCGTGACTTACCCCTCTTTCAAATGTTTGCATCTAATTCTAACTTAATATATAATCATACATTAATGATGATTAAATATTTTAACCTAGATTTAACTATTAAATGTGTGTTTGGTTTAGAGAGCATGTGCTTCCCTTAGTCCCCGACACACTCCAATATTGTGTTAAAAGTAAATTATATTAAATGTATTATCCTTTGACACTCTGGAACAATCTTTTGTCATCTCCTCTATTTAGAGGGTGTTACCACTGGAACAGCCAACTTTGATTCCTGTGTATGATGATGAGACAGTTAATCAGGTAGATCTTTTAGTCTTTTGTAACAGCTTCAACAAGAAACCGCACCATAAAAGGACCTGTTGCAAGAGATTGTCACACATTCCTCTAAACTTTATGTAAAACTATTTATCTCACCTCTCTGTTTCACTCAAATTTTATGCATTTTAATATAATTACAACCTCAAAAATTCCAACGCATGTGGAACCTACATTTATATCACACTCATGCCTGCCAACTTGCAAACATGCATGTGAGACAATAAGAATGATATCAGTGGATCATGACATAATATCTAGATTAATGATGTGAAATTTTAAAATAGAGACTTTAGAAACATATATGTCTATTGATTCTGTTTCAATCAGCTGGATTCATTACAGAATGATATGTTACAGATCAAAATTATTTTTACTTTTAGGTTATTCTAATTTTGAACTATTTTATGTTTTTCAAGTTAGGTTGATTTATTATTCTTTGTCTGACTCATAATATTATCATCTATAGCATAACTATATTTCATTAGATAAATATACAGTAATTATTTATTATATAATATTTTATTAATTGTAAAAACTTTCATCTCTAGATGAAGTTTTAAAAAAAAGCTTTTGGCTCTTATTCTACAGCCTTTCTCAAGACAGCTGAAATTAGCTATTTTTACCTGGTGGATGCTCTTCCATTTTTATATAATTACATTAATCACATTTAAAATTATTTTATCTGTTTGTAGCAAGAAAACATAACTGTCACCTTGCTGTCAGCTGGTCATTGTGTTGGTTCTGTCATGTAAGTAACTTTCAGCTAGTAAAGCATGGCATGATTAATTTCATGGAAGTAGCAAAAACAATGTAACCAACTGAACCACCTACAGAACGGAAGGAACCACTTCTAAAGTTCTAAAACTGAAAATCTGCACCTTAAAACACTATTTTAATCTTTCCAATGGTGCAGATTTTTTGGCAAAAAATAAGTTTTATCAATTTTGTGATGGTTGTTACATAAACCATTGCCATTTTGGATACTGTGTTGAACATAACATATTAATCAGTATCATGCTGAAGCCAAGTGAGTGTTGGGATATTTTGGACTTAGTCTACCTGGCAAGAAACGGGATAGCCATTGTAATGTGGATATGTAGGATAAGACCTGAAGTTAAGAGAAAGATGCTACTTCATCCCCATACCTTCTCCATCTGCACACCTCCCTCAGATACAACTAACTGTAGTGGGCTGGACGTGTCCACAGAAACCAGATGTGGACTTGCAAGTCAGTTATTCTCTCCAAATTGAAGGTAGAAGAGGGAACGAAAGACCTGGAATGAGTCCATCGCTGAGGACCTCTGTACCTGTAACTCTTCCTTGGATGTGGCAGGGGACATAGATGAATGGAGAGGAAAATATGGTCTACCAAGCAACAAGTCCAAACTTCTCAGTAGGGGAAGCAGATACTTTAAAAGCATGATGATGATGGATGAAGATGATGATGGACGAAGATGATTATAATTGATGATGATGAACATGAATGATGATGAGATAAATGATGAAAGATGATGATGATGATGAATTATGATGATTGATGATAATGATGATGATTGTGATGGTGATGGATAATGATGATGATGAAAATGAAAATGGATTATAAAGGTGACGATGATGAAAATGGATGATGAAGGTGACGGATGATGATGAAAATGGATGATGAAGGTGACGGATAATGATGAAAATGGATGATGAAGGTGATGATGATGATGAAAATGGATGTTGAAGGTGATGATGAAAATGGATGATGAAGGTGATGATGATGATGAAAATGGATGATGAAGGTGACAGATGATGATGAAAATGGATGATGAAGGTGATGATGATGATGATGAAAATGGATGATGAAGGTGATGGATGATGATGATGAAAATAAATGATGAAGGTGGTGGGTGCTGATGATGAAAATGGATGATGAAGGTGACGGATGATGATGAAAATGGATGATGAAGGTGATGATGATGATGATGATGATGATGAAAATGGATGATGAAGGTGACGGATGATGATGATGAAAATGGATGATGAAGGTGGTGGGTGATGAAGGTGATGGATGATGAAGATGATGATGATGAAAATGGATGATGGTGATGGATGATGATGAACATGGATGATGAAAATGGATGATGGTGAACTAAATCCAGAAATGTGGAACTGCATAGATTAATGCAGGTTACTAGCCGTGTAAACACTGATCATCATACATACATACATACATACATAAATTTGCCTCTTACGAAAGGCTTTGTTTCATTGGGTTCCTGTTCTCTGCAAAGAGCTATATTATTCTTATGTTGACATTCTGCCAGGACAGTGGTGCTGGTCAAATTTTTAGTGGTTAAGACTGCCAGAACAGGTGTTTTAATAGTTACTCAAGGAAGCTCTAATTCATACTTTTACTGCATTTATTTTGAATATTCAGGTTTCATATACACTCTAATTAGGTTTCATAGGTTCCACCAGTTCTGTCGGTTTGCTGGTTTCCTGTATTCAACATGTATTCTGAGTAAAGTATCCTATTTGCTCGACATTTATTTGTCAATACCATGCATAAGTCAAACTCCAATTTAAAGCTAAATTTGCAAACTACAAGTGAAAGTAATTGGAAATGTTCTTCTTTTATGTAGTGGCTGCTAAAGGTGCTGTTTGTTTTCCTTTGAAGCTTTTCAATACCAGATTGAATGATACCCTTTTTTTAAAAAAGAATAAATAATAGACATGAGCCTGCACCATTGAGAGCTCAGGAAACCCAATCTATAATCACCTAGCTGTAGTGTGAGTAATTTTACTAACTAAAAATAGTCTACTGACCTTGACATGTTCTTTTAGGTTTCTCTTTGAAGGCAACCGTGGTACAGTGTTATATACAGGTACAGCAAGTTGTCAGTTAATTTTATTAGACTTTTATTTATCTATTACTATTTTGCGTTTCATTATTGTCAGGTGATTGTCTGAAGAAGAAGCACTTCAGTGGCATTTGTAGCTCCAAGACAGTGTTCTAGGACATTGAAACACTGGCTAGTGGTGTGTTTGTACAAGATAATATAACAATATCAGTAACTGAACCCACTTTTTTTAGTTAACTCCCTAGCTTGGAAAAACTTATGATGGGTAAACTTCTCATTAAATTAAGAAATAGTACAAGACTCAAAGACGTCTGTTTGGACATAAAAATATTTAAAAAAGAATGTTGTAGCAGGTTTCTCCAGAAGATCTTGCACCTTTCTCTGTGTACTAAACTGGATTACTCCACCTACAAATATAGTTAATTGCTAAGTTATAATTCCCTTGTTTTACCATTTGGATGTAATCTTGATATCATCGTACAATATGTTTAAATCTATATGAAATAGACATTGGCAACCAGTGCAAACCTGCCAAACATGCTTATCGAAGTTTGCTGTAAAACACATACTTGGAAAATTACATTGAGTTCTGCTCCTGGAGTTGTTATGTTTGGTTGTGTGTGTTTCGTGGCTCTTGCATTTTTTCTTTATTTAGTTTTGTTTGATTTTATTTTATTTTCCAACATTTTCTCTCCTGGCCACCCTTTTATTTTACTCTTTAAGGGATGAAAATCTTTATTGGCAGAAGGCATGAATGGTGAGCATTTAAGACACCAAACTGATTCTTTCAAGTCATTTCTCACTATTCCTTCGGTAAAGTAGAGTAATTGGTGCAATTGATACCTACTGTAAAATCACTGTCTTGCAACTACAATGTTCTTGGTTTGGTCCTGGTTCTGCCTAGAAAGAATGTTTTTGTGAACTTCTCTTTACTAAAGGTCACTTAGCTTTCTAACCTTACAAGGCTGGTAAATAATTATAGTACCAGCATCAGTTGGGAGCTTAAACCTGTGGTAAAGAAATGTACCTTCAAAAAGTGCAAAACACAAATATTTATTACTATTAAAGAAGGTGTGACGGAGGAGTTGTTCCAGTGAAATTCTGTTTGTCTCCAGTTTTTAGGTAGCATGCTAAATGTTCCAAAAGCATTAAAAAGTGTTTATTTTGACATTATCAACTTTGGGCAAGTATGGTAGGTGCAGTTGGTAAGATATCTTCTTTCAACCACAAGGTCCCCAGTTCGATCCCCAGTTCTAATGAGATTATAAATCATTTGTTTGACTTTTTTTGTAAGGTGGTGTGGTTGGTGCAGTTGGAAAGACCTCTGCCTTCCAACCACAAGGTCCCCAGTTCTAATGAGATTGTAAATCATTTGTTTGACTTTTTTCATAAGGTGGTGTGGTTGGCGCATTTGGTAAGATCTCTGCCTTCCTACTACAAGGTCCCCAGTTCGATCCCCAGTTCTGCTGAGATTATAAATCATTTGTTTGCAATTGACTTTCTTCATAAGGTGGTGTGGTTGGTGCAGTTGGAAAGATCTCTGCCTTCCTACTACAAGGTCCCCAGTTCAATCCCCGGTTCTGCTGAGATTATAAATCATTTGTTTGACTTTTTTCATAAGGTGGTGTGGTTGGTGCAGTTGGTAAGATCTCTGCCTTCCAACTACAAGGTCCCCAGTTGGATCCCCGGTTCTAATGAGATTATAAATCATTTGTTTGACTTTCTTCATAAGGTGGTGTGGTTGGTGCAGTTGGTAAGATCTCTGCCTTCCTACTACAAGGTCCCCAGTTCGATCCCTGGTTCTAATGAGATTATAGATCATTTGTTTCACTTTCTTCATAAGGTTGTGTGGTTGGTGCAGTTGGTAAGATCTGTGCCTTCCCACCACAAGGTCCCCAGTTCGAACCCTGGTTCTAATGAGATTATAAATCATTTGTTTGACTTTTTTCATAAGGTGGTGTGCTTGGTGCAGTTGGTAAGATCTCTGCCTTCCAACCACAAGGTCCCCAGTTCTAATGCGATTATAGATCATTTGTTTGACTTTCTTCATAAGATGGTGTGGTTGGTGCAGCTGGTAAGATCTCTGCCTTCCAACCACAAGGTCCCCAGTTCGATCCCTGGCTCTGCCGAGATTTGAACATTTGTGCAACTTTTCTATCCTTCCGGGGTAATAATTATAAATGAGTACCAGTGTCAGCTGGGAGCTAACCTGCGATGGATTAGTGCCCCATCCAGGGGAAGTCAGAGTCTCATCCGCTTAACACTACAGAAACTGGAGATAAATGCCGGCTCCATGGGCCAGCACGTATTCAAAAGCAAATTAAATATAGTACAGTCAACAATTTTTTAAAAAATCTGTTTTATCCTGTAGGTGATTTCCGTCTTTCCAAAGGTGATTCTAAAAGAATCAATTCCTTTCATTTAAATGGATGGTAAGTTCTCTGAACATTATATTTAATATTGCTTTTATTATTTTTTGCAAAATGATTGTTTAAAAACATTTAACGATTTAAATAAAAAAATCTATGGGAAGCAGTAAATAGTTTTTCTTGCCAATTTAAACTCTCAGAGTATGGATAGAGTAAAATAACTTGTTCAGTACACTATAATTATCTTCTAAAACTCAAAAACATAAAATAATACAACAATAGCAAAGTAAAGAAAGGCTAGGGTCCTCATTTGAGAAACTCTTAACAGCAATTATTTATAAACAAAGAACGAATAAAATATGTTCAAAAATGGAATATGAACGTTTTCTCAGCTTAGAATACTGGAGTTGGCAAAAAATAAGTTATGCAATTTTATTCAAATTTACCATGCAACAAGCCATCTAAATCCTGATATTTAATCACTTTAATTATTGATGTAGATTCATAAACCTCCATGCAGATCGTGGATTCTTTCCCCTCTTTCTTCTTTCTTAGCAAGTTATATATCTGAGTATTCTAACAACATTGTTGTGTGTGTGTATACACAACCATAAATTATTTCTTAGTAAAGCTAGCATGCTACATCAACATTTGCATTTCAAATAGGTTTCTCTTACTTGTCAATCGTCGGCGCAACTAGCCACATTGTATTTGACAAAATAGCTAATGAAACAAAAATATTCTCTGATCCAGTAGTATAAAACTCAGAATGTTTCGTAGCTGGGTTATGAGATCGTTGAAGTTTTGTAAATGATGTAACACAGTTGAACAACACTCATCTGAAAGGGGCGATGAAATTTTCGCTCATTTCAAGTTGTTTTTCTCCTTTTCTGCAATATCTTGACCATAGACATTTGAGAGTTGTTGTTAGGAAATCTTCAATGGTAAATGGTAGGCATTGGTTTGAATAAAAACAGAAAGAATTTAAGATATAAAAACGTTAGATTGCTGCCTTAAGTGCTGCCATCACTGCACATGTAAATAATCATTAATGCCAAGAAAACGTTTTATATATTATTATTATATATTATTATTTATTATTTACTCAAAACTAATTAAGATAGTTTATTCAATTTTCAGCTGTAATGATCAATGCAATTATAAAAAGAATTTGAATAGGCTATTTTCATATTTTAACTTAGTTTGTTTTATTAAAGCAAAATTAGCAATGGTCATCAAAGCATAGACAATTCTTTTTCAGCATTTATGGAGTTGCAAACTTTAGCTCGTATTTTTCTTTCACACACTTGTGCGACCGTTTTCAGTTTAACAGTTATTTATTCCTTCGCAAAATAAGATAAAGACCTCATGAACTTCTTGAGTAATCATAACAACAGCCCTGCGATAATTTTTAAAGCAAAAGACCATGGTACGGATATTGTTGAATTGCAGAATTTTGAATACTTCCGGCAGATTTCATGAAGTGTCGCTCAAAAAAATTACTTCAACATGTGATGGACCTAAGAAAGCGTTTCTCATTTTTCTTATGTTAAGTTCCTTCTTTCTTTTGTTATGCTCTTGTTTTATTTGTTTTCTTGGTTTTATTTGGTTGTTTCCACGCATCTTCGCTTTCTTAGGTTCATGACACTCTCTTTTACACCCTAGGGACCTCTTTATCCTTTTTTATATGTCGATGTAAATGCATTACATCTTTATCTCTGATAATGTCGTTGAACGGCAAAAGCTCAGATCTTTTTAGAGTTTATATAATTTTACAACAGTTTTGGGCAGCAATAGCTTCTCGTATTACATTTTACATGGAAAGACATTAAGATGGAAAAAAAGCTTGTTAACTTGTCGATATGCAATCGCTAATCAATACGTGATCCGTGTTGCCAAGGAGTCGGTCACACATTTAATTTCGACCAATCAAAAAGAGAAATCGCATGGACTCACGTGCATTAGAATGTGTGGGTTCTGCAAGCTGGTGTTTTCGACAGTATTCTTTAGTAAAATAAATCAACGCAAGACATGGAGTTCTTGTTGCAGTTTCCCCCACATAAAAGCAACATGCAGCAAAAAAATAGGCAGTAGACCCATGTACACTTTGCGTACCTTTTGTTTAACATGCTGTTTAAGGACAACTTCATTAGATTAGTTGACAGGAATGGTATTGTAACAATTATTGAGGTGATATTCTGTGGGTTCCCCTGGTATGGGCTTCATGTTTTTTCTTTAACCCTTTCAGTCCCAGGTGTAATTGTTAAACTCTTCCAAGTTGAGCCCTTACTTTTCATTGAACAAGTCTGCGAGAATTTTACTTTTATCTTCAGTAGTTTGCTTTGTTTCATCAATTCTCATTTTCTCATAACCAAATGTCTTATTTTGTTCGTGTTATGTAAGGAGAAGTTGGGTGTTGATAACTGACTGGGACTGAAAGGGTTAACCAGTCAGTAATATTCTATTTCAGATCTAGAGCAACTGAGCAAATCTGAGCTGGAGTCCATTTTGGTGAGCGATCCCAGCCACAAAGCCTGCCAGCTAGAGTTAAGGCAACTTAAAGACGAATTCGAGAGATACAAGCTGAAAACGCAATCTTTATACAAAAACAAATCTTTTAATGAACTTAGTTCACAGTTGGAAAACCTAGATGGTTTAAAAGACCGTAACATCGAACTGGAAAAACGACTTCATGAAGTTCGAGAATTCTCCGAGAAGAAAGAGAAAGAATTACACCGTGTCACAAAGGAGCTACAAGATCGCATTGCACAACTTGAAACAAACCACAAACGAGAACTGGAGGAGTCTAATTTAATTTACCAACATAAACTAAGTGAGCTTGAAAAACAGGTTCATAAACAGAGAGATAGAACTTTGTCACTGCTAGCTGAGAAAGATGCAGAGTTAGAGAGTCTCAGAGCACGAAGTCCTGTATTTAGCCCCTCAGGGATAGAGACAGGAACAGCTTTTTCATATCCAAGGCGGTTCGTGGATGGGACTCAGCCAGTAACTGTTGGTTACCAGGACTTCTCAGCTGAATCGTCTGAAACAGAGACTGTCGTGCGACAATTGGTGTCACGCCCCACTGGTGTAAGTGTGATATTTTGCAACACATTTTACTTTAGGAGATCTGGTAACCAAAGCCAAACCTGCTTGCACGATCGTTTTTTATTTTGTCCATCAGAGAAGGCTAGTCATGCGTACATCTTAACTCGATGTATGGTTCAATTCAGTTTTGTTTGAATGTTAGTTATGCAGCTGTTAACTGCCACATGTAAATCTACTTTCCTCTTTTGCAAGATAAGAATACCACAAGTCCTTAACTCGAAAATCTAAAAAATTTGCAAATAATACTAAAACTAACACTCAAAAACAGTAAAAGATTATACTTCTAAGAAATTGTGCGCGTTATGCAAAAAAGTAACAGAAATATAGTGATATTAATCATTTCTTAAATTGTAGTATTCTGAGGTTTTTGTAAGAACATTTTTAAGAATCTTATTTAAACTCGAGTTTCAAAAGCCTTCAAGGTCTTCGTTGTCATGCTTCATAAATGTTTTCTCAAATTCGCCAGTCATCAGGTCGAGAGCAATTTTTGGAGACAATTTCATGGTGTGAAAAGTTAACAAATGTTTACGTGGTAAAATACTACCTCCACAGTTTTACCAGCTGATTGTAGCTTTCTTAGTCGAGTGATTGCTTTGTTGTTTTGCAATGTTGTGCGGGGTGGAAACGAGAGCAACAGTACTTTTGCAACTCGATTTGTCAAACGCTTCTCCTGTGCATTTCTAAGCAAAAGCAAAATTTCGTTCCTCAATGCAATTTATAATGCTTTAATGTTTATTTCAGTTGGCTCATTGCATGCAGAATTGCGTAATACTGAAAAATATACTTTTTAACTGATATTGTTGTGAGTTCAGCTCTATAAAGATATTCCCAACGTATAGCTTTCAAAAATACTGTTATTTTTGTATGTCTTAGACGAGTCAGTGTTTTGTGAAACGCGTGTAGAATATGGGCGCGGTATGAGGACTTGCCTTGTATTTTTTGCCTTCCTAAATTTCTGGATCCGCGCCTGCGAATCCCCTTTGTTACCCGTTTGCTGGAACAACTTTGTAACCACTCTGTCGGGAACTGTCCCCGGTTATAAATTAACAAGTTTAATACGCTAATTAAACACCAAACTTAACAATTATTTATTTTGTGAGTTTGTTTACATTACAGTGGAACCTCGATTTAACGAAGTCGCTGGGGACCGACCAAATTTGTTCGTTAAATCGAGGGTTCGTTAAA
>JAPEIX020071242.1:0-17887 GCA_026122405.2 Zoanthus sansibaricus | reverse complement strand
CCAAATCTGCTAAGATTGTCGAGTTGCGCACACAAGCTGGAAATGCGCTTATTTCGCTGTTTTACATAACAATTTGGAAGGAAATTCAAAATTTCATTCTTAATCCGGAATAGTTGGAATAGGCCCAAACAAACAGGCCCTAAATATCATTCCAAAACCATTTTTGGCTAAAAGGTTAAATTATTTAACATCACTTGAAACATCGACAAGTTGATCTCTACCAAGACTAGGACAAGAGACCATATTTCTGGTTATTGCTTCATTCAAAAAACTATAGTGAAATATAAAACCTTAAGCAAATCATTTTCAGCACAATTTATCAGCAGAAAATATCTTGAATTCAGCATTTTAGGATCCCTAATGTTCATTAAAACTTGCAGCCATTTACTGTGAAACTAAGAACACATCATTCTATCTCAAACCTCAGATTCACTTAAGGATGTGAAAGTTTAAAGGGGAATTCCGGGTTGGTTGAATTAGTGACTGCATTTATCACTTCCTAAATCTTTTTTTATAATTTTCAATAATAACTGAAATCTTGCCTCAAATCAGCAGAAAAAAACAAATTGAAACTCAACCATCTTAGTTAAATACGAGCTGCATTACCATAGTCATCAGTCACTCATGATGTCAATGACTCAAGTCAGTTCATGGTTCAAACTACTATGGGTGAATTTTGTCCTGGTTATCTCAATCAGTACTGCAAGTCAACATCCATGAAAAAGGCATTCAATCAATCAATTAATCCAGTTTTGATCCAGGTTTATCCCCATAAATGGGGATGGCCGGATTTATCCCACTTTGGCAGCAATCTGTCCAACTCACATTCCCCATTTTGCTCATTTCATGGCATCCTTTTTTCTAAACCAACACTCTTGCTCTCCTCCATTTGTGTCTTCCACATTTTCTTTGGTCGTCCTCACTTCTTCTTTCCCTTCACTTCAAACTCCAATGCTTTTCTCAAAACATGCCCATCATCCCTCCTCAACACATGCCTGTACTATCTCACTCCATTTGCCTTTGCCATCTGAACCATTGTTTCCTTTAATCCCAATATCTCCATTAGGTCCTCTGTCCTCTTTTTCTTTATCAGTTTTGCACCATACATTGCTCTCACCACTGATAAATAATAAGTGTTTACAGACCAAACTTTGTTGATCTGCTAGCTTAGCTAGCTTGGCCACCCTCGTTTATGGGTCGAATAAATCCGCATCAAAATTAACATTAATTCATTGATACATATATAATTAAGTAAAAGAAAAATTTTTAGTTTTCATCATATTTGTCTCTAACAAAAAATGTCTTTATTTCTACAATGTTTATTTTGCTAACCTTACTAGTAACATAAGAAAATGCAGTGCTTGCTGTTTAAGGCAAGCGATTGGTCTCCCTCATCATCGCTCGCATAAAATCAATCTGAGAAGAGCTATAAATAAATCACCAGCTCATGAAAAATCAATTGCCTCATCAAACAATAAAAAGCACATGTTTTGCTTGCAATTTATCTTTTCAGATTGAAAAATTTCCCATTTAAAGCCGTTTTATCAAGAACGTCAAAAAGCATGCATGATCAATTTTGCCTTATCTGTTTGAGATATCCTACAGCCTTTGTTATTGGCTGCTCGTGTTGTTGTTAACGTCCAATTATAATTTAAGGAAAGCTTTTATTTTGTCAGGTTTGAAGGAAAATTGTTCAGTTTAGATGGTATCTTAGGTAAGCTTTTTTTCACTCACCAAGGACTTTCAATTAGTAAGCATGCAAAATACCACAAATTGTTCTTTGTACAATAAACACATACTTCTAAGACAAGGACCATTCTCTCAGGCAATCAAAATTCAAAAAATATGGGTAAAACAAAGAATAGTGGACATACCTAGCAATACCAGCAAAGTCTAAGGAGCTTCTTTGTAATTTGGCTCAGTTGATATAAAGTAATCCTCCAATAATGATTGTAAATACTCAAATGTCGGTCTTTCCCATTCATTTTTCCTCCAACAGTCCAGCATTATTTGATACAAAGAATCTGGGCAGCTGGCTGGTTGTGGCATTCGGTAACCTCTTTCTACCTGGGACAAAACTTCAGCATTTGTCATGCCTGGATATGGAATACGACCATGTGTAATCAGCTCAGCAATTAGCACACCAAATGACCAAACATCAGACTTTACAGTAAATCTGTTGTACAGGGCAGCCTCTGGGGCTGTCCATTTGATAGGAAACTTGGCACCTTCATGTGGATTGTATTCATCTTCAATAATTCTTGCCAAACCAAAATCTGCCACCTTGCAAATATTACCTTCACCAACAAGGATGTTCCTTGCTGCAAGGTCACGGTGAATGTAGTTGTGCCTCTCCAAATATGCCATACCTGAAGCTATTTGAGCTGCCATTTCAATCAACTGAGGAAGTTTGAGATCTTTGCCTGGTCCATTTTTAAGGAACTCAAGCAAACTTCCATGCTTCATCAATTCTGTCACAATATAGATAGGTTCTTCTTGTGTGCACACTGCATACAACTGCAAATAACCACAACTTATAAATCAATAAATGTAGAAAAACACAAATTTTCAGTTAAAATGTATTGTTTGTATGTACTTCCTTCAGAGAAAATTAGTTAGTCAAGCACAGCAAAATCTTTAGTTAATACAGATTATGTTTAAAGAGTTTATGATGCAGAGCCCATTGTTTCTTGTTTTTAATTCCCAATCATATATTCATGTTTACAGTAACACGACATAGCTAAAGATTTTTTCTTGGAGGGTAGTACAAATATAAATAAGGCAAGCTGCTTCAGATCCTTTAAATTAGCCTAGAGGACTGGCATTAAAGCCGGTGCTTATCACCAGTTTTTGAAGTGTTAAAACAAAGTTTTTCTTCCCCTGGACGGGACACTAATCCTATGACAAGTCAGCTCTCATCTTTCCAAATTTTCAGGTCCAGCCCCATAAAGAATTTAATTTTCTAACTCACAGTCTTTACAACCCTGACATACAAGCTGACCCTTTCTTACCTGAATTAAATTTGAATGTCTCAGTTTCTTCATAATCTGTGCCTCCTCTAAGAAAGCTGAAACTGACATTGTACCTTTCTTCAAGGTTTTCACAGCTACAGGGGTAGTGTTATTCCACATTCCTGCCCACACCTCTCCAAATTGGCCCTGACCAAGTCTGCGATCCAAACGAACAGATTCACGTGGAATTTCCCAAGCATCCTTTGTATTGTAGGACAGACCAGCAGTATCTGGTTTGTCTCCTGGGCAAGGCTGAACTAAGTTACAACACAGTCCATCAGAATCACTTGTGTAATGTTCAACGAGTGCGTGCAAACTTGAGAATGGTGCTCTTGTTGTGATGTAAAATCCACCTGTATCAATTTTACGTATTCGATAATGCTTTACGTTAGCTCCATCTCGAACTGACAGTGAATAGTTTCCAGGCGATGTTTCCGATTCTCGTATTAGGAAGGTACCTGATCTGTTACCGTGTTTCAACAATTTATTCTCAGCTTCAGCTCGCTTGATTTTCCCAAAATACCAGCTGTAATATTACAGTACAATGCAACATATTAGAAAGGGAACAATGAAAAACACTGGTTAAACACATACCATCTTTATTTTTTAAACATAAATCCTAACAGAATTATTGAACTCATACTACTGCAAAAAATGTAAGAGACTTTAGGTAAGGTTCTAGATAACTTTTTAAAGGTTTTTAAAATGAATAAAAGAACAACAGTCACCTAATTTTGTTTCACTAAACTTATCATTTTCAAGTTGTCAGACACGAGAAAAATTTAGCACCCACTTTGATGATAGAAAAAATCTCAGATCCACTTGTTTTTTTTAAAAAAGTAAGTTAAATGGTAGAATGGGTCTGTAGGTTTGTTACTGAACACCAATAGCCAACAGCCCCTAAAGTAGCATATATGAACTGTCAATATCGATTTGCATTCAATTTTATTTCAGCGCAAGCTAACTGAAATTCATTATGAGCCAAGTGGTCTATCTTTTCTTCCTGTAATGTTAAGAGGATGAGAGTCTAACTCTCCCTGGATGGAGCACTAGTACATCACAGGTTAGCTCCCACTGGTACTCATTTACTGGTCAACCTTGGAAGGATAGAAGTTGAGAGAGAAAGAATATGGTTACACAATTACAAATATTTAAAACTTCTGCAAAGCCAGGATTGAACTTGGGACTTTGTGCTTGAAAAGCAGAGATATTTCCAACTACGACAAATATACTAGTTGTTATAATAATTCTTGCATATTAGCTGATTTGACAAAACTCTTCAAAATAAAAATGTTTAATACAAAACTCCTAGAATTTAACTTTTTATATTATATTATATTATTACATTATGTCAGTTTTATGCAAAATAAAACATGAAAAGTCATATTTAACTTCTGGACCCTGAACTTTTACCACTAGTCAACAAATATGACCGGACTTTGAGGGAATTAAAATTATAAATAGTCTCTATTACATCAGTGCAATGATAATCATTTCCAGTTTATTATTGCACTATTTGTAAATGATTATATGAAATACATAGGAAATTTTATTAAACATTTATGATCATAATAGTAATTCAAATGTCCTCATCTTTAAGAAGATAAGGTAAATAATGAATTACGCCAAAGGTTTCAAATACTATTTGTATGAAAAGCAGGTATCGGAATATAATCATCAACAGTGAAACTTAAAAACAAAAAGTGAAACTTACACGAAAAAATGTTGTAATTCTGTTATGATAAATACAACAGACTTAAAGCGCCCTCAAAAAATTATGTTGACAGAATGAAATAAAATACTGTAAAGCTAACGTCGCATATCGATACTGAAATTTTTAAAAATGCAAATTGGTATTTTGTGTTTTTCCAGACCAATCGCGACTCCCGGAAGTGAAAACCTTTGCGTCAAAAAATTCTTATGTATCCGACAAAGAGCCTCTTAAAAGGTGATACGTGCATTTCTTTACGTTTTATGTTATTCCAACAAGGTTTGCAGGAGATATATCGTAAGAAAATTACAGTCCTGTCGACAATTTAGATTGACCGCAAGCCACCGACAGTACAAGATAACAAATAACAAACGACTTCGAAAGCGATGTTCAAGTACTGGTCATCGTTTCTTTATTGTACTCGAAACCGAAGGAGACCTATTAATATAAAATAGCTATAAAACATCCATTATTAAAATTTAGTCGCCGATCGGTTTAAGTTACTGGAAGTGAGATTAAAGATCATTTTTAAAAACAGTCCAGCGCAAGTTGCATTCAGCTAGCTGCATTCACTACAACGCTACGACATCTTTCCAGCGCGAAATAATGATTTTGTTTCTCTTGTTGGTTATAAAATAAGAAAAATATGTCCATTAATAATACTTACTCTTCCGATTGAATACTTAGTTCAGGGGCCACGTAGTTACTTGGAATGTAGCCTTCCCTCTGGGTGGCAAGTGACTTTGCGAGCCACCAATCTCCATCAGAACTGTCGATGATTTGCAATCTTTCGCCTTTCTTAAAACTCAAATCCTCGTTAGTGCGCGCGTCATAGTCGTATAATGCCACATAAATAAAAGTTTGTTTAGTTTGCTGCATAAATGGTGTAGTTCCCGGTCTGGCGACGTAACCGGCACCATGAAAAGGTGATGTAGCCATTCCAACTGGGGTTTGGACAAGAGCACCGGAATTAATGTTTCTTCCATTAAAACCTGGACCGTTGGTAGCCGTTATTTGCTTTGGCTCCTCTGTTTTTGCCTCATATTTTTTCTGTGGCTTTCCACAACAGCAACCCATGGTTGCTGTATATCTACAGCAAAACTATTTACTTGTCAGTATGAGCCAAACGTTTCGAAATTCCCTTCGTTAAAACTATGGCTTCCTCGCCTTCATCAACGATTACTGAAACGGGAGGAGTTTACTCTTCCCCAGTCCTTCATTAAAACGAACATTTCGCGGTTAATAAACAAACACCCAAAATGAACGAACGGAAATGACTAGTACAGGAAACACAGTGAGTACCGTGTAAACGCACGCAAGCTTTAGACGTGGGCACTAAACAAATGACTGGCTGAGTAAGCTAATGACGCAAAAATAATAGGCTAAAAACTCAAAATTTTCTTAAGCTTACACCACAAAACGTTGTTTAACTTGTAATCGCTCTACAATAACACGACAGTATTTTAGCACCCACACCATAAGTGATTTATAACCGAAACCGAAAAAAAACCTACGTAACTGAACTCTTGAACGCCTACCTTTTGGGGCTTTTTTTTTAAAAAAACATGAAGAATAAAATAAAATTAATAGCTGGAAAAATACTTTAAAATCAATTTGTCAATGAATTAATATGAGCAAGAAGTCGGATCAAGCCAGCAACTTCAACCTGACAAATTAAGCTGGTTGATCTTCTCAGATCCTACGTGATATGGCGTTTTGTACACGGTATTCTTTCTCAATTTTTTTTAAAAATATCGTCATCAATTTTATGCGCAAATAGATATCTAAGCAGACAAAACTAGAATGCGGCTGAAAATGAATAGAAAAACAGTTACTGTTCATCGGCAGGATACCTAAATTGTATGCAATTCTACAACAGGTTTCGGCTCATTAATTGTCACTGTCCTGAAAACCTGGCAAAAAAAAAAAAACATGTTGTCTCCATTTTTGAAATGCGAAAAGATTTTGCCTAGGTTTTAAATAACATTATACATTATTATAAATGAAAGTGGTACACTTAGTATCTTCCTTACAAACTAGGATGGGTAAAAGGCGTATTGTCGTAAGGGTAAGGTGGGGGAGAGCGAGGATGGGAGGGGGGGGGGGGTCGGATGGTGATGAAGAATAAAGAAAAATAAAAGGGGGAATTGGTGAGAAAAGAATTAAAGATAATTAAGTCGGTACAACGTACGGTAACGAATGTGAGCTTATAAAAGAATAACACCAACAACACAAGTGCGTTATTCAACCATTCAATTCATAATATTTATGGAATGGTTTCGAGTGGAATGCCGTGGAAATGTCGCCCGTCACGAGCCTTTAGATCAGTGTGTATACAAAGAAAATACAAGTTACAAGTGGAATTTTATGATATCCCAAGAGAAACATTGTATAGCTGATTTCTCCCATGCCTTAAAGAATACAACTAATTAATTTGTTTCCCACTTGGAAAACAAAAAACTAAAAAGGCCCTCAGTCCAGCAAAGAAGGCTTCGAAATCGTTTCGAACAAGCAAGTTCCAGATCATCGGCTGGTTTTTCCACCAACGATTTTTTATGTGTCTCCGGATGGCCTGTGATTTTCTCTTGAGACAAATGTAAGAGGCTTTTTTGACTGTGATAATTTATCCATGACATAACTGATGTGGGCATGATGTAAGAGATCCAGGAGATCCTGAGCAATATATAGGATCGTTCTTGTCGAACCAATCGCAGTGTTTACGTTTCACGAACGCAATGGTTTCCTCTGCAGAGCTATGGAGTGCCTTGAGCACGGAAAGAACTCCAGTGATCCTCAAGAGACATTCTCTCTATTCTAATGCCATTAAAGGCACTCGACCTTGTGAAGAGCTGACTTGCCACTCCAGGGGAGGACAGTTTTCGGACATCAAGCTTCTTAGCTGGTACTACCGGTCTAACCCACCTTGGTGCTTTGAATGAAAATGCAATGGTGATGCGAAGCAAACGGTAATCGGAAAAGCAGGTAAAACCCAAAATGGACCTTATAGACATTTTTGACATTCCCCTGACGGACAATAGCAAAGCCAAGCTCATGCCATTGGCTCGCGGAGCCTCGTGGTTTTCCTTGGATTGGGTTGTTGGAATAAGGTGTTTCTGACTACTAGCTGGTGCTGGTTGTAAGAAGGAGGAATCTATTTGAGTTAGCTTTCCAAATGCCATTCCGACCAATGACTTTGTCCCAATAACTTTGAAGTCTCTCAGTGAAACGAATTTGTCTGAGAGAGGGATGGCTTGTAGGAGTTTCTCTAGTTCTTCATATAATTGCTCTTTAGTCTAGTCAATGTTGGCGAAGGTAGCTAGGGGCGTGCGCACTGATTAAGGTGACATATCTAACTTCTTGGTGAATTCGAAGCATCATAAGACGTTCATTCACCCCATGGGGTACGGAGTCTAAAAGGCTGAGATAACGGTTGTTAATGGAAAAGCCAACTCCAGCTTGTCTGGGTAAGTCTTTAGGACGACCAGAACAGAAAAAGGTGTACTCGGAGCCACTTTCTGTGGTTGGGAGTTTTCCGGAAGACGGGTTTCGCTGAGGGCTACAATAGCTATGTTATAGCGCTTAAGTTCTTGGGCCACAATGACTGTACGGCGTTCCAGATTGTTTAGATTATCCTGCAGTGTACGAACGTTGCATGGTGCTAAATGTATCTTTACCTTATTGTTTCTACCGCAGAATTGAATTATCAGACCGTCACGGCCAACGGTCAAGTCGAGTGGAACAAGCTATTTTAGGGGACCTTTTATACCCCCCTCTGTTATGGGAACGTCAAACTTATAATGTTCGCCACGAGTTTTCAAAAATGTAACCTGGCCAGGTTAGGTCACGATTGATCAGCTCTAGTCCGGTACAAATTAATCATTAACAATAACTAATTTTTTTTTTAAGCGGCTCACAACACCCTCTCCAAAATGGAGAAGGCAGTGCTATCCCTAGATAGAGCTGCCTTGTCGTCCTGGCAGGATACAAACAGAGGTGCTGTCCAGGTCATTCCCTGAGCGACCATCACACCAAGGCCGCCATACGTGTGTACTTATGACTAGAAGCTTCCATGAGCGTCTTCTCCCTACCTCCGTCGCCACTTGTCCCTCGCCGCAGGATCTGCATGAGATAAAGTATGGTAAGAAAAAATGGCAGGGAACCAAAAACCTGTACAGTGGGTGATTTAGGTAGCGATGGGGCGTGTAATCCCAACGACACCTTCTCTTCGTGACAATCAGCTATGAGCGCAGGTTCGGAAGCCGAAACGTGCACCCACTGAGTGAAGGCACAGCAGCAGGTCAATTACTTTGTCCAGAGGGCTACCCTCACAGTAGCTTGCGTTTACTGCGACTTGATTTTGGAGTTTTCCGCCTCCTGGTTTTTCCCGGACAGGGTATGGCTGCAAGGCAGCGGAGGTTTGTACCAGGGTTTTCCTTCCCCTAGGTAGAGTGACAACTAAGGCTAACGAGCTCCATCTACCCCGGAAAAATACCATCCCTAACTCGGTCCCTGGCATAACTCTTTGTCTGAGGCAGGTGCACCACATGAAGGTAGATTCCAATGAATATAGGTGACCAGAGCCCTAAAGGTTAGTCACTCTTTGAACCCCATCATCATTAAAGCCGACCGCGTGACCATTCAGACTAAATAGTGAAATAGAATCGAAATAACACCTAACTCTGAGTTCTCGGCACTACTACTAGACAAATTAAGGAAAGACGCATGAGACCATACTGCTACTGACAGTCGTTGGTCTGTATATCTAGAGCCTTTTGATGGAATGCTCATAACATTGTGCTGCTGTTTATCAGATATTATCACTGCCAACTTCTTCTCCGGTCTTGTACAGGAATATATTCTCTGCTTCACTCAGCTCTCTGTCATTTCAGTCCGACTCCATACCAGAAGCTAAAACAATTAATTGTTGTTCTTCCGTATGACTGAATAGAATCTAACCTCTCTTCAGTTATTCTCAGATGATTTTAACTCTCGTCATAATGCATATGGGCGAATTCCGATTGTCATGATTTCCGACTCACTAGATCCTTCTTGGACTGTTCCAGTAACTTTCGTCAGAGTGCAAGTCGTCCATAAAGATTGCAAGAGAGACGAGCTCAAGATAGCGTTTATAATTGTGTTTCGATGCCATTAAATCACCAATAAAGAACTCAACTTAAACTGAGCTCTACCTTCTGCGTCTTCAAGTTGCAAGTTAGTTAGTCCCTGGAGCTCTGCAGCCCCGGGGGGATACTCCCATATGAAACAGACGGGGATGCTTGTCGGAAATTTTGAAATTAACCCCTAAAGGAGACCATCTGGGCTTGGCTGAAGCTTTTTGTGATCCCTATAGGAGACCAATCTGGGCGTGGCTTAAGCAAATTTTGACCTGGCTTAAAATTTTGGCGGCTTAAAATATTGGCGCTTTGCCCGAAACACCCTAAGCAAGACCAAAATCCAAAATTTACACCCCTAAGCGGTAAGCGAGACGACGAGCAGCCCCGTCTGTTCCATATGAAAGTCTCCCCCCCCCGGGTCTACAACAGATCACACTTCTTTTGTATGGCGGGGAAATTTCGTCATGCTATGCTATAGGCATGCGGGAGAGTACCAGCACTCTCCTTTGTCTTTCTTCTTACTTCTTTTATCAAACTCCTTGTCCAAAACTTTGCAAGAATTTCTCTGGCTTCTTCCTTGTCTCTCCTTGTTTGCTTCATCGTTTTCATTCTGAACTAATTGTAGCACTGTAGAATGTTCATGCTGATTTTATCCGCTTTGCTACAATTCAGGATCTTTAAGTTTCTTGTAATGACTCTGGATGTGGACTATGTGTAGAAAACAGATGATGATTGTTACTTCTTCTTCACAGACTCCAAAAAACACTTTTGCCTGCGAATGCCATAATTGTTTATATTTGGCATCAGTCCATCATTTTTGTTGTTGTTGTTATTTTTGCACGGCTGTTTATTTATTTATTTTTTGCAGACTTCGAAAATATAATAAGTATACGATTTGAATACAAATAGAAGTGCCAAAGCACAATCTTCTCTTTAACACCTCTCCCCACACCCACGACCCAGCCATCCCATCTTCCCTCCCCATTTTCCCCTCCTTCCCCCCACACAGTACAAAAAACGCTCAGGCTTTAAAATTTTAAGCTTAAATGAAACACAAGTAAAAGGAGTAATAGACTTTATATAAGAAAAGGGAGATTTTTTTCTCTATTTTAATTCCACTGTGCTCTTCTACGCCTGTATCTAACTTTGCCTCTTTTCTCATCTAAACTTTTACATGCTACAATGCCGGCTACTTTTTTAAGACTACATTTGTCACATATTCTCCACCAAAGCACGACCAGCCAAAGATTCTAAACGTGTCGAAGACTAAGGAATGGTTTGACTTAAAATTGTAACAAAATACGAATTTTGTCTTGAACCTTGCATTAAATGCGACTGAAATTACATTAAATTACATTAAATTACAACTTTTGAAAAATTATACATTTTTTACATTACACTCCAACAGCCATTCAACTCAATTACAAGACCCCTGCTGTATTATAGTGGAGTGGGAAGCTAGGTATGTAATCCTTTTTTAATTACACCCCATATTGTAGCCTGATTTTCAGACGAGGTCTGGGTCCCACGCTCACTTCACACCCCCTCCCACCCAGGCGCCGTCTGAAAATCAGGATACTCATTTTGCTGCTGTTGGCTGAGGGTTCTGAATGGGAGACCAATAAGCCCTCTACAGAAAGGCGTTCATTTTCAGTCGATTCTCATTCAAAATTAATGAATATTTTGGCCAAAATTTAGGTTTGAATCGGGCAGGCATTATTGGCGCAGGTGTTAAGATCTCTACATCGTAGAGTCTACGACCACAAGGTCTCAAGTTCAATTCCAGCTCTGCCGAGATTTAAATATTTGAGTGACTTTTATTTCCGCCTAAGCTAACTCAGCTTCCCATTCTTAATTCTAGGGTAGGTAAATGATCACCAGCTATCCTGCGATGGATTAGTGTCTCGTCCAGGGGGAGTCGGGTCAAAGACGCTCATCTACTTTAATAACACAACAAAAACCGGAGATAAGCGCCAGCTCCATGGGTCACTTGGCTCGTAAAGGATTTATCTTGCTAGACTCAGTTTTAAATCAGTTCATTTTTAAAACAATGTTCTCAGTAACTAGCTAAGAATTTCGTTGATCTTCAAATGTTAGTAGTAAATTAGAAATTTTTTAAACCTCTTAAATCAACTATTTGAAATCTTGTAATTAATCAGTTAACCTCATTCAGACCCTCCGATATGTTAACCACTGTGTATGACAAATTATTTTTAAATTAAATTTGCTAATATAATAGCGGCGACTGGCATATAAAGTCAATAGCATTTACAAAATTGGTCAAGTTGTTTGCTTCAAAACTAATAAATTTGTTTTGTCATTAAATGTTATTTAAAGAGATTTTCAAAATATCTTAATATGAATTTTATTGCTAGAGTCGTCATAAGATTTAATCCATTACTAAAGATGGTTCTCAATGCATTGAAAAATCAATATTGTTTTGGCTTTAGCCAAAGGCCACTATCAAGTTAAAATGGTAATATCAACATATCGAAAACATATAATAGAATGCTAAGAGATTGCATGCATTATTAAATTAATAATATAGATAAACCAATGCCTTCACAGTCTGTAGCTTATAAAACAAAAAATTAAAACAAAAGTTACATGCAAAAGCAATTGCTTCTCTAATTATAGGATTGCAGTTCATATGAAATATTTCTCAGCTTTTTTAGGTCAAAAACTCAAAAAACTTGTTTTAAAATCACAAATTCACAGGTCAATTTCGATTCTGGAAAGTTGGGAACAAAACAGTGGGTTAAAAATTTAACCCTGGATTAGCGCTGATTGCGGCTTTTGAACAACTGGGCTCTGGTATAGGTGCGGTATAAGTATGATGATTCGCTAGCCACCTTTGTACTCAACTCTTAAGTCCAGGTTTTGAATATGCTAAGCTAAGAACGTACACTAAACATTTGAGAGGCGCAAAAGCTTTATCATAATGCACTTCTGGTGCTGACTCGATTTACTATTTACGGACAAAATAGACAAAGTTAATACCAGTTAAAAATCTTGAATTCTCATATTGTCCCGAGCGGAACTCGGGATTAACCCACATATCGATTACTAAGGCTATCGGAAGTGTAAATTTCCATGGGCCCATTAATTTCGATTCTTCACTTTTAAGAATATACTTTGCCTCTCTATATTCTCTTACCAGGGTCTGCCAGGGTATTTGGGCATACGGAGTTTGGGGTATCTAATATTTGGTATACGGTATTTTATTGCTAAATTTTGGATAAATTTTGGATAATTTGTACTGATTTGGGGTATAAAGTATATTATACTTTTTTTTCAAATTTTGGTATTTTACATTATTTTTAAATATATCAGTTTTACTGTAGTCTTCCTTAGCCTCAAAAGCCTTGTATTTCAGTTGCTTCGCTTTCTCGTTTAACAAATCATAATGTGAAGAAGGGTTAACAACCATTTTTTCATAATTTTTTTGTAACGCATTTCCTGCAAATTAACAAAATTTGGATAACCAATTACAGGCAATTGCCTGTGCTTTCATTAGGTTTTTTATCTTTTTTAAAAGAAAGCAAATTATCATGAAAAACGCTAATATTTATTAAGGAGATGTGCATATTAAAAAGTCTAACTCATCCGGAAACAGCTTTTCACACAGATGTATTCGATAACTCCACTTACAAAGAAGCAAATTAAAAAAAAACGCGGTAAGTCAAGTAATTTTCAATATATTTTGTAAAGCAGTTATTACTTGTAACATACTTTCCATTGTCTTACTTATATAAAAGGCTAATATTGGCGTTGAATAGGTCAAATTAAATTTAATTCGCTAGACCATTATTTTGCGGGAGATATTGCTCACAGATACTTCGGTGGTCGTCGTGTGAACTTTGTCCAGTTGCACGACCGCGTGCGCTGTCACCGAGCAATCACCGAGCTGAAACGTCATGATCCCGATGGTTTGAAGAACGCGGGCTCGTAAATAGTTGGGCCAGCCAAGCATTGCGCAGTCCCGGAAGATCTCAAAGGCGTACAATGAGTATCAGAGGCAAAAGATGAAACCTTAGATCAAATGTAGTTTAAATTCCCAAAATTATTTTCTGTGCTAGTCAATCTTTTTTATATGAGACAGTTTTTTCTATGGGTAACTGTCTTGCAAAAAAACAGCCCAGTTCGGGCACTGATGAACCGTTGAAGAACAAACCGGATGGAAATGTTGATGGAGGGACGAACGGCAACAAACTACCGCGCTATACAACAGAGCCAACATCGCCGACAGGTCGTCCACAACCTCCAATTCCAGCTATTCCCCCACCATCACCGGCCAAACCTAGGCCTTGTTATATAGCATTATATGATTACGACGCTCGCACTTC
The DNA here is from genome assembly GCA_026122405.2 of Zoanthus sansibaricus. Classification (NCBI taxonomy): domain Eukaryota; kingdom Metazoa; phylum Cnidaria; class Anthozoa; order Zoantharia; family Zoanthidae; genus Zoanthus; species Zoanthus sansibaricus. The sequence goes on along the minus strand of JAPEIX020071242.1, from coordinate 3,705 downwards.
AGAAGATCTTAGCTTCAAGAAAGGCGAAATTCTTGAAGTTAATTCCGAAGACCTTGGAAATGATTGGTGGCGAGCTCAATCCAAAGAAACCAGACAAGAAGGCTATATTCCCAGCAACTATGTGGCTCCCGTCGAAACTTTAGAAGCAGAACCGTAAGTACCCAACCCTTTTTGGTCTTTTAACGCTCTTGCGAAATAACTGTCAAAATCTTAACCAAAAATAAACACAAATTCTTTATTCTCAATGTCTATAATGAGGTTATTTCACAAAGCCTTGAAAGTGAATGACTCTTCATCGACGGCAAGTTTTCATTTAACTCTTTAAACTCGGTAAAAAGTAAAAAGCATAACCGATTTGAGTTTTTGTTTCTCCGCGAATAACTTTTTCAGTGTTTAGAAAAGGAAAACAATTGTTCTTGGAATTGCAATCATTTCGAATTTTTATTCAAAAACCCGGAAATAAAAAAATCTCATCTGACCATTTCACATCGCTGTAAGCTAGCTTTTAGTTTGTATTGTTTTTCAACAGTCCTTCAGGAGCTTAATCTGTTAGGCCTAAAAAAACACAGTCTTTTTGCTCAGGAATTTTCTTGTTTTATCAAATGGAGTTGCCCAAGCCTATTTGTTCAAGAGGACCCGTCAGATCATATCCAACCAAATACAGTAATACAAGAACCTCCACAGATTAATTTTGCTTTTCATTTTCGTGACAAATACAGTATCAGGGCTATAAAGTCTTATCCCTTGCCAGTAGCAGGTTTTATTATTTTTTTTATTTTATCAATTTTCAAGTTAACAATTCTATATACAGTACAATTCTAATTATGCATTTTCTTTTATTCTTTTCTCTCCATGTACTGTCAACTCAGCACTTTAATACCGTATAGAATAACTTTGTTATGAAAGCCAGCTGCACATATCTGGATATTTGGATATGTTTTATAGATCTATACGACTTTTGTTCATATGTGTTTGACAATTTCTGGTAGTGTATGTTGATACTGTGATTTTCTGAATAATAGTGCAGAGCAAATTAATCCTACTTATCTATGTCATCCAGTTACAGTATAGAGCAGAAATATGTCTAAATATGAATAGTTGATGTATTGAATAAAAAAGCAGGGTGTTCTAGTTAGCATGAGTATGTGTAATTTGAGACCTGATTAACAAGGAAATAACCTTTTCTAACCACTTTGTGTTATGAGTGCTACAAAATTAGTTAATTATCAACTTGGCAGGGGGAAAAATATATTAAATTTTAATCAATGAATCATCTGTATTTCATCATTACTATACATTTAAGTAGACTGTATTTTTATTTTCCATATTTTTATATAACAGTGAGGAGACTATTAAAAGAATATGGTGCCAACCCAGGGGGAGGGGGGTGTTCACCAGAATTTGGACAATGATGTCGAGAATGTTCCTGAAACATCTGTTGATAAATGTCTGAAGTTTATGGGTGTTTGTCTTTGTTACCCACCAGTTTTCTGAGCTGTAAAGTAGGACTGACTCGAGGTTCGTGTTGAAGAGTCAGATTTTATTATGAAGTGAGAGAGCTGTTGATCCCCAGAATGGCTGTAGAGTGTTGAAGGCCTGTTGTGCTTTGTTGATTTGAGACTTGATGGCTTCATCTGCACCCCCATCCTTACTGACTACACTGCTTAGATAAAGAAACTTGTTGACTTCCTTGATGTTTTCTTAATGGAGTCTTGTTTTTTGTTGTTCACTCACATGACCTCCAACTTCTTGATGTTGACTTGGAGGACAGTCTTCTCCACTTCTTCTGCAACATGGTTTAGCTTTTCTTGAGTGTCTTTTTGTCTGTGGGAGTGAAGGGTGATGTCGTCTGCATGGTCCAGGTTTTCCAACTGCTTTGTGAGAGTACACTGTATTCCAGTTCTGCCTGCCGTGACCTGCTACATTATCCAGGCAACCACCAACAGGAAGATTGTGTGGCTACAACAGACATCTCTGACAGATGCTGGTTTGTTTGGAGACAGGTTACACCAGCTTCCCATCATGGAAGGCTTAGCAGGTGGCGTCTTCATACAGACTTTGGATGATGGTGACAAACTTTGCTGGAAAACCAGTGGTTTATCAGTCTTCAGATGACATCCATGCAACGCTCAAAATTAAGAAAATTTCATGGTTGCATTTTTGTGACTGGTTGTAAAATTTTAGTCACAGAAAGTTTTAGTTGCAAAAGGGAATATCTAGTTGCAAATCCAACCATATTGGTCGCAATTTCGAGCCCTGCCCTGTCAATACTATTAAATGCCTTCTGAAAGCTGACAAATACTGAATACAGGGAGGTCTGCTACTCCAACGACTGCTTAATAATGATACGCATTGTTGCAATGTGGTCTTTAATAATCTATCTTGCCGGAAGCCTACCTATTAGTCCCTAAGTGTCTTGTTCAGTGCTGTCTTTAAAAATTCAAAATTAATGTGATTCTTGATTATTTTATTTTTCTCCGTAATATAAGTTTGAAAAATCCAGTTTTATTTAAACATTGACTGACAGTTCATCTCTTTGGTGCTTTACAGATTTTTTAGCTAACTTGTTAACCAAAAGATACAACCTAATAGAGATTAAAGTTACACAAATGCAGGGCTGATTGGATATTTTCATGTAGCTCGATTGATATGGTTGTACTTTTTGTGACGGTTGATTGAGTTTAAATGCAAATGTTGCTGCATTATTTTGGAGTGGCCAGAAAGTTTGTTGCTGCTTCATAGGGGGTCATGCAAAATGTGAAACTGGTGCTGTATAAAACACCAACCCTCCTTCTTCCCCAATCCATAATTAATTGATACTCCGTTATGTAATAGTTATATATATCACAGACTGATATTACCTTGTGTTCTTTTTTGTTCAGATGGTTTTTTGGCAACATTAAGAGACCAGAAGCAGAAAAACTCTTGCTGTCATCCCCCAATGAACATGGTTCTTTTCTTATTCTGTGGACCATGATGTAATCAGATAGATTCTCATGATAAAAGTTCCAGGATCCAAAATAAACTAGCCTCCGGAAATTTCAGTTTCATGGCTTGCTGGAAGATCCACCATTTATAATTCATATTCATTATTGGATTTTACCATTAATACCAAGCCATCAATGGATAGATTCCCAATTTTAGTGAAATGAACACGATCCATAAATTGTTTTTAGGTTTCCCCAACTTTTCACATTAAAACCTCCATTGATAGATCATTTTCCCACTCACGCAGCATTTAAAGAAGATTTGCAATTGCCATGATTGATGACACCTGAATATATTCATCTCATGATAGTAATGGTTTTTGTTCTGAGCAAAGCTGAAGTTGGTGAAATTTGGATATGAATCACCGCTTGTTCCCTATTGGATGAAATCAACATGTTGTTTTTAAGTTTACAACACTATTTTTGGCTGTTCAATTCTCATGGTTTGTCAGCTGCATCAAATTACTTCACCATGTTTTTTGTGGCTTAGAACATTTTTGTTTGTTGGTGCGTTTGGTTGCGTAAACTGCCATTGTAGCTGGTTTAGGTTAGCATGCCCGTTGGTTATATAAACCAGCGCATTGGGATTTCAGCAGCCCCTTCTTATTTTATGTTTCATTCACCCTTGTTCAGCATTGTTCTTGATGAATTCAGCATGAAACTCATGGTTGCCCTCTGGTGTCATCAATCGTGGTTCGCTGGAAAATCAACCATTTAT
>JAPEIX020071219.1:0-11020 GCA_026122405.2 Zoanthus sansibaricus | reverse complement strand
GGCATTATGGCCACTTAAACCAGACCCTTAAACACGCACAGAAACGCCCCAAATCTGTTTTCAGTTCAGTTCAGTTTATTGAAAGATTTGCAAATTTTACAAAAGATCTTGTAGGCATGTCATCTGCAAATAGCAATGAATGCTAGTCTAAGGCAGATGCAATATCTGTTTCATAAATAATAATTAAAATTCTACATACATAATGATAAGCTTGAGTTTACGAAAAGTTATAATACAGATGCGTTATCCATCCCAGAAGACAATTCCGCGTATCCCAACGTTGCTCTTAGGGTCCTCTCTCTTTCAGATATCCGTGAGGTTGTATACAATACATGATTAATGTTCCCTACAGCTATACCGTTGACGTTGAAAACACAAACCCTCTTTCTCATTTCGGTATATTTTTTTATGAGATATCCCCACTCGTTTATAAGTCAACATCTTATAATTTGAATGTAAAACTTCCTTTTCCTGCATATGTATGTACATGCCATGCAGTTGTCTTACCACTAATAGAGATTACTAACGCCCATATAGGTGAGAGGATTTTCCTCACAGTTGAGCCCGAGTTGTAACACCACTAAGCTAAGGCTTGTCAGCTTGCGACATTCAGCAATCAAGTGCTAGTTCCACAGAAATAAATCCAGTGAATACAAGATGTGAACCTAAAGTTCAAAAATATGTGGATATTAATACCGCAATCCATTTACAATGAATTAAGGCATTTGCGTTAAACTGAAATTTTAGACAGTTTTGACTCTCATGTTATTGCCTTCAGCTCTAATATTTTTTAAAAACACTTAACTCTTGCCTTGGGTACGCAAACTCCCATTCCGGATATCATCACGGATAACTTGATAACTGTTACTTTTAAAAGATTTGTAAACATCTACTTGAATACCATTGAAACATAGCAAAATAAACTTATTTCAGTTTTTTTCACTTCAAAAAAATACAGTGGCTCCAGGCATTGCATTGACAAGCTTACCAGAGGAAAAAAATATCTTTTTAATTGGATATTCTCAACATGAAATTACTTAATAGTTTGTAAAACTTAACTCAAGTGCATAAAATTTTCTTGGTTTTTGGGAATTCTTGGTATAGATCTAGAAAGAAAAGCCGGAACAGATTGCACAATTGTATGATCTATTCAAGTGCAGAACAAGTTGACATTGTTTTTGAAATATATGATAGTTGCTCTAAAAAACTTCGGACTCTCTTTAGACTTCTTAGGTTCACCACAATTAAATGAGACTAAAGAGTTTCCTCTAATAACTCTGCATGGTTTCACTAACAAACTGGTTTTTATTCAGTATACCAAATCAGTTTGCGTGAGTAGTTGTGTTATCCGAAATTAACGGCAAACATTAGTTTGTAAGAAAGACGCTTCAGGTTGATTAGAAATTATGATAAATAGCAAAGCAATTAATACTGTCGAATTGATCAAGATAGCAAATGGGCCACACGGAAAAAGAAGGAAATTCTAATGACCGGTAGTATTTAAACACACTAAGATCTCCGTAGCAGTAAACAACCGGAGCTATATACAAAGTCAACAGGAAGTCATTTAGTAATAGTTAATCCTGAACACAAATGAACTTTTGCAAAAATGTATTTGTTGTCTTGTTTAACGAAGGTTCATCAAACATGGCACTCTTTGAAAATTTAGAAACATCCTAAGAACACACTCGAGACTGAGAAAGGCCGAGAACTTTATTTTGTTACATTATATTTTGGCACTAAATCATAGAATCATCAAATATAGTCGATAGCCGTGCAACATTGTTTGCAATTAGAGTGAAATAGAAGAAAATTTTACGTACGAGTACATTTTGCAGGATCATTAATTTCTCCTTTCCTATATCAAATATCAAAGCTCGTATTTTCTTAGATACAAATACAGTGTCTGGACAGCAGCCAGTGACTAAATTTGTTTCATAAACTAAAGTTAAATTTTTCCGAGTCGAAAATGCGTGTACACCAATAAAGTATGATTATATTAAAAACATTTTTAAGAACATTTGAGGCTAAAATCCCCCAAATATTTAAGAACATTCAGCCTTTGCCAAAAAAGAGCCTATGTATTAACGATGAATAATTTAAAAATAAATTTCTTTGCGCAAAATATACGAGGTGATTTGCACTAACCTTTGCCCTTTTCTAATCCGTGTTTTAAGGTAATCAGTTTTAACAAATTGAGCAGTCAACAACCTCAGTAAAGTGCAGAACATCGAATTTCATACCACGGACAAAAGCGCAAGCAACTGTGCATGCCTAGTGTTTATCAATCCAACTATTGCTCGGCAGAACACTGAACACTTCAGTCTCTGTTCCTGGTTTTAAATTTCAACTTTATAGCTACTTTATTTTATCATATAACTTAATTCTACGGAATATATTCTTTTCGGTTTCGCATTAAAAGAAAATAAAGGAAATTCGGTGCGTTCCCCTTTTTAATATCTGTATGTATGCTAACAAGGAGCGGTATGTGGTTGCTTGAATACAATTAACTGGTAGGAAAGAAATGGCGCCAAAAGGCCTCATGTACCTGCGCGCGATACTCGCTATTGCTTTGCATGTGTTTCGCACTCGCTCCCAAGACGAGAAAATGAGAGATTATGGCAAGCGAAACTCGGTTTTCCGATGAAAAGCAACTAAAATTGTACAAGCAAAAGCAAAAACGAATTTGATTAGCACATGACAATAACGGGAGGGGAACAGATAGCTCTGCGATAAGAAGAGATGAGAAAAACATGGAAGGTGGAGCTTTTATTAGTTTCCTTCTCTCTCAAAAATTCCTCGTCTTTTGTATCTCAATTTATGTTGCTTTTTGGCGAAACTATCCCCTTCCCCTTTCTTACATGCAGAGCTTGCTATATACAGGGAATGACTAATTCATGATCTGTAGGGACTAAAATAGCAGAGCAATAAGACTTCTTCAGAATGTTGCATTCTAAAAGTAGCTTAGTAATCATGGAATGCACTGGAAAGAATCAAATTTCATAGTTTGTTCGAAATAGCTTCGTGTCCTCTGTGGAACGCAAATCGTTGAGATTTAACGTTTTAAAAAAGATAAGACTATGTATGTTTATCAAAAATCTTTAGCAAATGCTGCAAAAAATGTTTTTTGAGCAATGTGATGTGCAATGAATCCTGAACACAAAAATTGCAATTTTATCATCGGCAAGAATTTTTAAATTTTAAAATATTAAATGTGCTAAAGTCAATGTTATCGATTAAATTAACAATATTATCGATTAAAAAAGGAAGGAAGCTATAGAACAGGATGAAAGTCTAAAAGTATCATTACGAAATCACTAATTGAAGCTAAGCCATATTAAATTCAAAGTAAGTTTAAATCTTAGGATTTTCAAGTTGAAAAGTTTTTTTTTTCATATTTGCAATATTTTAAACTTCAAGAATCTTTTTGAAGATTTAATTTCACTAAATAGAATTTGTTGTGTTAGTTTATCAGGTGACCTCAAATAATAGAAGTGATTTAGCTTTAGCAAGTTAGTAATAAATTTGACACTCTAACAGTTAGAGGACAATTTTGAAAAACCTATGAAAGATTTAAGTAAAAAAAAAGGAAAGTAAGGATATATAGCCTTACAGGAAATTTTTAAAAAGATCGAGAGACCAGAACGTACGTTTTCATACGTTTGAAATTGTAATAAAAATACAAAACTTCATACGAGTTGATGTGCATGCCATTGTCGACGGCCAGTTTCATAAAGTGTCTCAGTTTGGCTGACCCTAGCTCAAACGGCAATCATGCACTGTGTTTTAGAATTGCTTATATCTTACATCCTTAATTTTAGTAGTACATAGATTCATAGACCTAGGTTTATGGCTGTTTCAAAGGTAGAATGCATGTAGTTATCAAAATACTGGCAACGAAACTGCGATTTAAATATAAGTCAACTATTTTTAAAAGAAAAACCGTTCTAGATTAATACTGGAACATCGACGAATTTTAAAATCTTGTGTGATTTCCGTTTCTACCAATAAGTACTCAACTTTTCATCTTTACTCGCATTGTCGATTTATAGCGAAGTACGACCTAAATTCCAATTGATTAGTGTCTAGTCCAGAGGGATTCAAAGGCTCGTATACTCTCTCGGTGGCGTCAGTTTGTCCCGAAACGATTACAACAAAAATGTTTCATGAATTAGCACCCTATTAAGAATAATCGCAATTTAAAAACATCAATTTATTTTTCTTTGAAGTTAAAGATACAAATTCACTTAACTTGAGTTGCACAAAACCATAAAACATACATTGATAATGGCTGATTTTTTCTTGCTGCAATATGTCGATCATTCTTGATTTCGTGCAAACTAAGCTTACTAAGCATTAAATGTTCGTCGTTAAAATATCTGGCTTGTTATCTATCAATATTTTGCGTCTATACTTGCATTTGTCTATTTTGGCGCAATTTTACAATTTTAGTAGATAGGTTATGTTCTTTTTTTGCATTGCTTCATTGATTTTTGTTAACAGGGACTGATTTTGCACGTTCTCATTGGATTCCTCTAATTTTGCATTAATTCCAATTCCGTTTAATTATTAAATTATTTCTGATGTGTTCTGTGAAAAGAGAATTTCAAGTATTCAGTCAGAAGATAAAAGAATTCGCTACTCACTACTTAAAAAGACACACAGACTGTGCATGCATTGATATTCGTCCGAACTCAAATTGTACTACAAATTAACGCAAATTATTTCTTTGTTTTATTCTGGGAAACTAATCCTTCGCCTTGTTTGCTTAATATTGCTTCGTTTCTTGGGGTAATAACATGAGGAAATTACTTTGGGTCTTCAGTAACCATTTATAATTTTTGTAAGTAATGGCGAGAGTCAGCGAGTTTCTCTTTAAGACTAAGAGCGCAAAACAAAGATGTTTGTACTGCAGAGTAAACATTTAAGTTGCTAAACGATCATACAATCTTCGAGATTACGTACGCATTTTAAGCGACTTTCAGGTTTCAACGGGATTTGAACGCGTGCATGACCTAAGCGATACCGGGCAGCGCTCTAACCAAGCTACTTTTCGAGGGCCCATCAATGCCGCTCCTTTCCGAGGTGCACAACGATCATGGAGACTGAGTTTGTATATATCGTAGTGTAAACAATAACGTTACGTATGACTAGTGGCCTCTGTTATTTACGCAATTAAAGCAACATTTTTGTACAAGATTAAAACGAAGACTTACCGATATATCGGAACCAACGACATTTGACTATGAAGCCAGCTCAATTCAGGAAAAAGCTGCCCTTCTTTTCACCCTATTCCTCTATCTCTCTCTCGGTTTGGCTTTTTTAACGTTCTAGGAAGTAACTGATAATTTTGAATTACTTGTTCCAAGACAACAACGTGATTTAGTCGACAAAAAACATCTGACAATAGGGGCGGAACTTTCGTTAACGGTACACCTAATTTAGGTCTGTTCTAGCTTTAACCCGAATTAGTAAAAATATGCATGTAAACCTGCTACGACATATGTTTTCAAACTCGATTGTTGCCTACCATTAAATTGAATTGATCTTAATACCACGACTAATAGCAGTTAAAACATTTAGCCGTGGTCTTGTAAAATACGTCTTTATACTGATTTTGAATTTGCTTTCATGGAAAATGACTATGGCTTAAAAATCTTTTTATTGTCAGAACTAGTGACGCCAATGGTCATCAAACCATCACTTTTGTTGCAAACCATTTATTTTCTTTTAGAGTTAGTAAAGAACGAGAGAATAATTAGCTTTATCAATTATGTAGTAACACTCCGGGCGATTCTCTCCTCCTAGTTAATTACGTGTCTCCTCCCCCTCGGTCGATTGGCACCGTTTTATTGTCACGGACTCTTCAGAAAGCCATTTATTGGTTGCTAAAAGACTACATTGTTTAACGTCAAGTGCTAATGACACGTGCTAAACGCCATTTGACAGAACCTGTCAGATTGTTGTTCATCTCAGCTCATCAAGCTGTTGATTTTCAACTTACAGGATCATATCATTGACGCGGGCACTGCATTAACAGTAACCTTCCAACAATGAGATTTTTCGTGTTAGCTCTACTGCTTCTAATGTTTGTGGAAACCAGCCAGTGCGTTGTTTGGAGCTGGATTTGGAACATTGATCCGACGTTTCCCAAGAATTCTAATAATAGCGTAAAAAACACGACAACTATGTACACTGTTAGAGTTCAGGTAACTTTTATACTACGCAAAAATTTTCTTGTAGTACATTTTGATGTAAAAGAAAGGTTCTCATTGTAGATATTTTTTTGCAGAAAGTTGAATGTAGAAAAGATAAGCATTGTGCAAATGGACAGTTTTGCCATCGACACTACGGAACTTGCCACAATTGCAAGGCCCTTGGCACGAATTGTCGTCGTAACAACATGTGCTGTAAAAACATGGAATGCATGTTTGGTAAATGTAGGAACATCGTCCCTCAAGGCCAACTTGATGCAAAGTGCAGGAAAGATCGAGATTGCAACAAGGGGCTCTGTTGCGCCAAAACGCATGGGGAGTTGGTTTGTAAAAAAATGTTGCTGGAAAATGAAGTTTGTACTGCGGCATCGGGAGGTATCGCATATAGTATCAACCACGAGTGTCCTTGTATGGATGGCCTCGTCTGCAGGAAGCCAAAGTTCCGACAAAGAAAAAGGTAAAACCAAATGCAGGAGCATTCATAACTTGACAAACGATGTTTGTTCTATTTCACGATACATATCCAGCCGATATATTTTTATTTGTGATATCAAGATATATCCTTAAATATCTAATAACTCTTTCATTTGTTTAAACTTTAAAATTATTTGAAGGCAGCTTCATCAATTTAGGATATTTAAGAGTTGTCAACACTAATAAGGGTTAACAACAGGTAGTTTACCAAGTACCTTACAATCACTTAAATAAAGTCGACATTTGTGGGCGTTTTGCTCGATTTTAAAGCGCATTTATTATGTAGATAATCCCAGCCTGCCCAGTTCTCACCAGCTTCATTACATCTTTGTATTTCAGAAATCTTCGCCGTTTGCTACGCAGCGAAAACAAACTGAGGCGCTGTCAGAGGATAAAATGAATGGATGGCAGAGAATTCAAAGAGTACAGAAATAAGTTATCCGACATAATCGTTGTTGCGGACTAGTAACAGACAGCGTCCAAGACGTGAAGCAATTATTATTCCACTAGTGTGTTTCTTCAAAATGCACGCTAAACTGATTCGTAAAACTAACATTGACAGAACTGTCCATTATTGATGTAAATACAAAATCTAGTTAGATAAAAATGTATTTTAGTTATATGATATATGATATATATTAATAATAGAACTCACAACAGTGTAGCCGTATTTTAAAGGCAAGAAATGCAGAAATCTTTAATAATTTGTCTTTTTCAGTTCAGTGTTTTTTTGTTTGTGTTGCTCTTCTCAATTATGCAAAACTTAATGTCAGCTTTGTCTCTATGTTTAATATGTTCAGTAGAGTTCAAAGTTTCAAAAAAGCCAAGCATGGAGGTTGAAACCTGTTGTTTTAACAAGCCAAAATGCCTATCAGTGTTTTAAAGGAAATCAGGCAAGCGATGTGTTTTCATCCTAAGATTTTCTTAATGACTGTCACTGCCCAGTCATTTGTTCTCTTCTGTCATCTGGCTGTTAAAGAAGCTTAACTTTTGAATTTTTTCAAATCCCCGAGTCAATATCTCTTAGTTGTTAAAAAGAAGACAAAAAGAGTTTCAGTTAATTGCATGATTACAAACATCGCCTTTTGTGAAAAGCGTTTTTAGTAAGACATCACAATCTACATTTCGAAATGTTTATTTTAGAAACCTTTTGAGGTACAAAATTGGAGTTAGCATTGTTTGAACTTTTATTAACCACATTTTGTGGTTAATTGAGTTATACATATTAAACAAAGGGAAAAATGACATTTCCGTAGGAGATAACTCATTTGAACTATTTTAATGCATGGCTAGTCATTTTTAGAAGAATACCAAAGGCAGGGAGCCAATGAACTAAAACAATGCGTTTGTCATTTTCAATTTGGCATTTGCAAAGACACGTCATGCTATTGTGTAAAATTCATTCATAGGAACGACGCTCTAAATTGTTGTTAAACTGTTTAGCTCTTATATAAAAAAAACAAGAATAAAATAAACTACACTGAGAATAAACTATTACCATCAGGAATTGAAAGTAAAATCTACTGAGTTAAAAACTGGGGGGAAAGAAGGATGTATTGTCGGGAAAATATGAAGAAAATTCTTGGTATTTTTTTTAGAAAATGCGGTATTCAAGATGATAAATTATTTTCTTGCTGTTGGAGCGCGTCTTCTAGAAAGAGCGCGCACGGATTGCTGGCTATATATATCTTTACATTGTTGTGTTTCCAGTTTTAATATACTGCTTTACTGAAGCTCGTGCAATCCAGATATCCTTGATTAGTAAAATTGTTTTGAGCTCAAGTGGGATAAACAGCTTAAGAGATTGGTCTGTTTACACAATTCATCTATTCTGTTTAGTTTGAGTATCAACTGCTAAAGGAAGGAAGTATTGCTGTTTTGACAGACACTTGTGCCAACGTGAAGCTCCGGGGCAATTTTTACCAACAATGGCACGTAAATTTTTGTGGCTCAGTTATAGATTATCTTGCGCTATGCTAGCGGTAAGAAACTATTTATAAACCAGTTACCAAGCTTCCACATAAGTCTTTGAAAGTGATCTAGAGTACTTTTCGAAAATGATTACGTTTTTGTCATTCATTTCGAAATTAAAATGTCATATATTATAGTTCGCAGCTGAATTATCCGGTGTCGCCGCCCTTCATACTTTTTCAGCATTGAGCTTCAGTTGGTTTTATTAAATTAAATAAGAATTCTAAATTGTTTACACTATTTTTTTTCGTTTGTTTGTATTAATACCTCTATATATGTGCCTTAAGGGTTAACAAGCATCTATAAAATTACAACAGGTCTACTGAGAATGAAATCTTCGCAAGTTCTATGGTGAGTTTTTACTGAAATGAAGCTACCGCCAACGATGGACAAGAAAGTTCAGTTTTGAACTTTTCATAAATGTTTTCATGCGTAACCTAAAGAACTTGAGGTTTTTCGACCGTGAAACCCTCTTTAGATTAAAGCAATAATTGCTCTACTGAACTGGCCATCCAATCAACTAAACAGCATATCAAGGGAGGCTTTGAGTTTGTCGTTTTAAGGTTGAATATGTCAGTTCTGAGTCAACTTTCAGCGACGATTGATAATTCTATTCAGTATTCTGTTGACTTGTTTCTTATTTACTGGACGACTCAAGAAAAAATCTGATTTCCGAGTGGGAACAGTGACTAGATATGCTAACATCGTGAGAATGTTGAGAATATGATCATTTTTTAACAATCTTGGGGCATTTTCAAACAACATTCTCCGTCAAAAGCTTGCGTATTTAAACAATCTTTTCTAAAAAACGTAAAGCGGTAACGAAGGACTCATAGAAAACAGTCTTTATTCTATCAATTTATCATTTGTAAACATTTTGAAAATTTTCCTGAAAAGCCCTCTTGATTGAAAATGAATAAGTTTAGTAGGTTTTTGATTTCATAAAGTTCAACAAATTTTAGACAGAAATCTGTGTAACATTGTAATTATAAATACATACAGATTGCATATAATGATTTAATAAACTAATTTCTTATATACTGTATTCTATTATTGATCAATAAAGTAAAAAAAATTTTTCTCTAATAAAAGAATTTGAGACAACAGTTTTTGATAAACTTTTTATAGCAACAATTAGCCCAACTTATCAAGGAACATTCTCTTCTCTATCTCCTTCAGTCCTCGGCTCGCACTGCATGTAGTTGAAACAAGCCTGCGCATGAGCATTTCAATGCATTGCACAGTGCTGGTGAGCAGTAACACGAAGAAATATGATCAAAATTGTGTTTCTTTTGCGCTTATGGTTTATATTTTCCCTATGGAGACATGCAACTAACTTAAAAACTATTTCTTTTAAAATACTATGCAAACTAGCACAAGTTATCTGTGTTAAAAAAGTTGGTTTTTCTAAATCTATTATATTTTGGCCCTGTAAGCACGTGATTCATTCAATTGTGAATTGAATGTCTATTTGTCCTGTATTGGGTATATATACACTGTAGAGATAGGTAAAAATGCTAGGCCTAAGGTTAGTAATGTGAACTAGCCCATCGTTTAGAAAGAAGTTATAGCAGACAATTTTACTTCGATTCAGAAAAGATAAAGCGTCCGACCGACCGGATAGAAAAAAATGAGTACACAAATTATACTATTGCTAGACAACTGCCTAAAACTTGAAACTTGACTTGAATTATTAGTAACTGTAAAATATTCTAACACAAATTAATGACTGAACTCAACAAGTTGCCGTTCCAAGGCGACTTGTTAGTGAGCAAAAGGTACTATTTTCGTTAAAGAACGTAAAACGCAAGCGATGTTTTTTGTTTTTAACAAGTTTAAATTGAAGTTTGTTATTTAAAATCTATATGCAAGAACTTGTTATGAACACGTTAAGTCAACTTTGCTGTTAAAACTGAGCAATTATACTGGTGCTGCTGTTTGCTGTAGCATATTTTTCTCATAATATGCCAAAAGGTCGTTTCTTTACCACAAATCACAATAAATAAATTCACTGCATGGAAAATATTTAAAGAACGGAAATGTTTGTGATATAAGCTCCACTTATGAGTAACCGTTGATTGCGTGTTTCTCATTTCTTTCGAGTCACATATTCTCATGGCGTTTATGAACTTAAAACACAAGCAGAAACAAAAACAAAAATGTGGCGGGAACAAATTTAAGTTTTCATCTCGCTTCAGTCTCGGTATCTGCACATCTTAGGTATTGTGCTTCGCGGTTAAACATGTTTTTTTATGAATCAAGAGAAATAAACAACGGTTACATGCTTCGCGAGAGGGAGGGGGGGGGGGGGGGAAAACGGTTGCGAAAAAACCCCATTTTGAACAACAATAAAAGTAAAT
>JAPEIX020071183.1:0-11020 GCA_026122405.2 Zoanthus sansibaricus | reverse complement strand
GTGTCAAAATAATTCTTTTTCCTTTATGAAACACAGGCAGCCCACAGTGCACATTAGGTAGCCCGAGTAAACGCCTAGCTCCAAGCCATTAGCTTGCAACCCGCGTGATCCTATCAGTTTCAGCCTTCCAATCAGATTTCAGCAAATAAGTGATCCGGTGCCAGCGAGGTTCACACTCTCTGCGCAGTTCCTTCTTCTCTCTGACCGAAGATTGTGGCTCACAGAAAATCAGAGAGCTTTATTAAACACAAACCTTGACACTGCTTTTACAAAAGGTATGGTAAAAAAAGGATTACAAGGTAAAAGTTGCTATGATAATCGTATTTTATTTTACACTTACATTGTGTGGTGTTTTTTTGCACTAGTTTTTCAAAATAATTTGATCAAT
This sequence comes from Zoanthus sansibaricus, assembly GCA_026122405.2. NCBI lineage: Eukaryota > Metazoa > Cnidaria > Anthozoa > Zoantharia > Zoanthidae > Zoanthus > Zoanthus sansibaricus. Next base: position 10,632 of record JAPEIX020071183.1, on the reverse strand, counting down.
TATTTGCTTTTATTATCCCCTGGTGCGAACCATTATTTACTTTATTTTGCCCCTGATGTGATCCATTATCTACATTATCTATATATCCCCTGATGTATTAATTATTTGCTTCAATTATTTCCTGATGTGATCCATTATTTACTTGAACTGTCTCCTGATGTGGTCCACTATTTGCTTGATTATCCTCAGATGTAATCTGTTATTTGCTTCAACTATCCCCTGACGTGATTCATTATTTGCTTTAACTATCAGTTGGCGTGATCTGTTATTTGATTGAACTATCTCCTGATGTGATCCAATATTTTCTTTAATTAAACCCCTTTTTTGCTTGTGTTTACATATCTTTTAGGTAGATAACCCAATATTTAAAGCATTGTTTTCTTAGTGGCAAGGGCCACGGTTGAATACGGTAACCGGGAAAGGCGAGGTAGCTCAGCTAGTAGTACAATCTCTTTTTTTCGACTATTAATCGCTACTAATACAAATCGCAAATTCAGCCAATAGCACTGATTTTGGCGAAAACGATCTTGAAAATGATTTTAAATTTTATATATGCTTGATACCTATGCAAAGAACTGAATAGGTTCCATCTACCTTCTTCGATGGGTAGCGAACGTTTTTTATGTAAACATGGGTAGATCGTTATTACCTTCAAGGTCGTTTTTGTGATAATTGTGAACTATGATGAGTTCCTCAATGCCACTTGAAGTTGCACAAATGTTTTTACGATGGGGTGTGCCCTGCGGTTATTGCTAGTAACTGCTGCACGAACTTAATCGCGATCGCTTTCACTTCCATTCAACAAAGAGCACAACTTTTTCATGAATAAGTGAATGAATGAATGGGTGACTGAATGAATGTATGAACAAATATGAATGATAGGAGAAAAGAAAGAAAGAATAAATGAATAAATAAATACTTAGAAAGAAAGTACTCCGTTTATTTTTAACTTTGTACTGAATTGCAAACTTCCATATAAAATAAATACTTTTAAACAACATCCCGAAAGAGATTTTCCAATGTCATGTCATGGAATCGCCGAGGGCAAAGTCATTCCGCAGTCGGAATCGGGGATTTTAACTTGGGTAACCAACATTTCAATACCTGGTCATTCAAATTCAAATTCCCGACTATGACGAATAAGCTACATTTGCTCCAGCTTCAGCTGTAGCTGTAGTGTAGATGATGATTTGTTTGTTAGACCTCGTTTTTCTAAAGTCTAAGTAACTTTTTTCTTTAGACTCAACCATCTACGGTCGGATCGTTCTTGTACATAATAAGGGAGGCGCAGTGGAAGGAAAAGCCGCCTATAATGTAGCTGCTGAAAAGATCTACCTCTGCGCAGGCGCAGACGATTACGTCCCTAGTTACAACCCAACGAGAGGGCAGTACGGGTGTTTGGCTGACTCACAACACATCATACACCGACTGAAAGTTCTTGTAAGTTTTTAAAAGTAGGAAAGAAGACAATTGCTGCTGTTGGGGATCCAATAATATCTATACTGAAGACTGAGCTGCGATGAATATAATGCCAATCACTTCCTTTTGAACACTGAAATAAATAATTGTTTTATCAATTTCTAGTAAAACAAAATACCAGCTTCATATTTGCAAATCGCAGTTTTGATTGGAAGCTGACAGATTAACATTTTCAAAATATGATCACGAATGTTATGAATTATCTACTTAAAATCCACAATCAAATACAATTTTAAAATCTTTTTAACTTATGTGTAGACGCAACATGGATCCTTAAATTGCCTAAAGAATATCGCAGGTTTTGTTCGAAACGTTGTATATCTTTTTTAATGAATTTACAATATCCTTTAATAGAGTTTAAAATTCTAGTTAATTGTAGCCTTTTGAAAAATGCAAACAGCTTTGAAAACAGGTTCTAAGATAATTTGTATTAAGAGGCCCTGGAGTAACTTTAAGAACTGTAAAGCGTTGAGAAAAACTTTGGGGAAAAACAGTTAGAACAGGACTTAAATGCGGGAAAACCGCGTGCCAATACAGCTTCACAGTCTAAGTCACTTTATCTCTTCATGTTTTATTGAGATTTATTCCAATTGAGATGATATTGAACTTTAATTGTGAAATTTATCGAATCAATAGGATAGAGAAAAACCTGAATCGGTTGCCAAGAAATTTGGATCATCGTCTTTTAATGCGCGGTTTGCAACAGATGATCCCTCGGCAAAGAGTTTGATCAGGCAAAGAGGTTCCGATGGCTTTAGTTTGAGCAGCACTCCACTTTTTGAGGTTTGTTCAACACATCGAATTTGTGCTTAGGTTGCAGGTTGCTACTTAGGGTGCGGGTTGCTACTTAGGTTGCAGGTTCAGTATACAAGTATATAATCAAAGGGAACTGTGAATGAATCGAGGATAAAATAAATTTCGGGGCTAAATTAAGATATGGTAAACGTCTATGGGTAAACATGGAGAACGCTTGAGCATGAATGTAGGAGAAACCGAGTGTATTTGGTTTTTTTTGTTTGTATTTACGCGTGAACCGGTGAAAGAGAAGGGAAAAAGCCACGTATGAACGCGGAATGATTTCGAAAACAGAGCAAAATATCCGTTTTTAAAATATTCGAATACGTGTGAACAGAACCTAAATATTTAAATGGAGAAGGCGTCGCTATGGATTTGGCTAAAGAGGGATGATAATGCTTGGCTTGAATGAGATCTCGCCTGGCAGCCAGCACCAGTACCAGCATTGACACCTCCTAAAGGGAGGGGCCCCGCCACGCTGGAATGCAGTTGAGGAGAAGGGGCCGAAACTGGCCGGTGTGGTTCCTCCTGATGATGTCGCTGGTGCTGGATCCTACAGAGGAGCTGCTGGCTGCAATGCACCATATGATCTGGGTGTTTCCTTCTCTTTTTTGAAATCTTGATGTTGCGTTGTTTCCTAAGAAATGTCAGTTCGTATATATTTGAAACCAATTGACCAGTTGGTCAAGCTGTCCTCACGTACTAGCAAAAGTACTACATCTTCCTTTCTGTAATTTTCCAATATGACTTCTGTTACCACCAACAAGTGTTCTAAAAGCGTTTCGATTTGCTCGGTTGTGCTACTTGTGTTTCCAATAGCTTTTAAGCTAACTTTTTGTTCATACTTTTATACATTTGCCGATGTAAGTGCTCATTGGTTTGCTTATAGGTTCGTTTAAAGTTTCGCTCAATGTTTCGCTCAAAATTTTGCTTGCACGATTCACTCATAAAAAATCTCAATATTGATAAAGCCACTGTGAGTTTGGATGATCGACGAGCAAACGTCTTCTGAAGTTAAAGACTCCGCATTCAATGCTTTCACTCATGGTTACATCTTCCAACTTACAACTTTGACTGGGAGACACATATGCGCTAAGACTACTTTAGTCGAAACTCTAAAAGAAAAGTAGAACTATATTTCAACGAATCTCAATGTTCCTACATTACTTCGTTCGGAAAGTCGATATTAGTTCGTGTCACGTTATATTATCGATTTTGTGTACACCTGAGTGAGTGAAAATTTGCATATTCTGACCCACAGCAATAGTCGTTCCTAAGCTTCGCGTATCCACGACTAAAATTACGAAAGATATCTGAACCGACATAACTATAATGCTGCTGAAAAAAAAATAGGGAAACAGTTACTGTTCATCAGCAGGACGCCTCAATTGTGTGCAATTCTACAATTGGTTTCGGCTTCATTAAATCCTGTACCAATTGAAGAACAATTTACAGGGTTCGTGCTACTCCTTAAACTCCTTGAAAACTCCTTGAATTTATTTTTCGTTTTCAAGGGCACTTGAAAAGCCCTTAAATTTTAGAAGTTCACCTTAAATTCCTTAAAGACTCCTTGTCTTTCAACTTCAGTGGTTACCAGTGAGGAATGGAGATTTCTAGTGATGCAAATCCTACAACGCGTAATAAAGCAGGCGTTCCTGGTTATGACGAGGAGTACTGGAAACATGATTTGGTAAAGTGACACAACAAAAAAGAGTCCTTGAAAAATGACTTTTTGGCCCTTGAATACTCCTTGAATTTTGTATTTGAATCCCAGCACGAACTCTGTAATTACCCTATGAAAACACACTTGTTGATCAATAAACTGCTTCGTTTTTCTTCTTATATTTGAATAATTTAAATCAACAGTGTTGAGTCTGCTAAAGATGGATCTAAGAAGGAAGAGGTAAGTTTAAACACAGTTCTCATAAATCATATTCTATAAATTCATTCAATTAGCTTCATGAAAACAACGTATACAAAACAGATTATTCTTTAGTTTTACCTTATCACTAGCGTGCGGTTTTATAGAACTTATGGTTGTAGCTGACCTGTACATCTTTACCTCTAGGACCCTGGGCTCAAACAATGGATCATAATCTTATTACGAGGGTTTTTATAAAGTTACTGTGGTTCCCCCTGCAGCCCTGAATTGTTTACGTAGGGCTGACCTCTCTACTGTTGATCACCATTGCTGCAACCATTATCATCACTACCGTCAACATCATCGTTGTTATATCACGATCATCAGCAGCAGCATCGCCACCACCATCATCACCATCATCATCATCATTATCAATTTTGTTACCATCATGATCTATATCATCAATATCATATAAATTTTCATCATTATCAAGATTACTATCTCTACTATCATTATCGTCGCTATCATCATCACTATTGATACCACGCTCAGTATTGTTAATCATTATCACTACCATCATCATCTTTATCACTATCATCGTTATTAACAGCACTATTGGTTCCACCAGGTCAGTATTGCATATCATCATCACTACCGTCATCATCTCTGTCGCTATCATCATTACCGTCATCACTATTGATACCACCCTCAGTGTTCCTCTCACCATCATCACTACCATCATCATCTCTGTCGCTATCATCATTACCGTCATCACTATTGATACCACCCTCAGTGTTCCTCATCACCATCATCACTACCATCATCATCTCTGTCACTATCATCGTTATCATCACTTTCGCAAACATCATCTTTATTTTTTTCCCTCACATTAGCATCACCACTATCATAACCTCAAACGTTAAAAAAAAAACTTGCAATGACGGTTAAATACACGAGCTTGATACGTTAAATACTGCGACATAATAGATGTTTTGCAAATGATAATACACTTATTAATAATGATTTTACAATCATGTTTTTGAGAAGACCGGTTGTTATTATGAAGCAGCATGTATACATACATACTTTTTTGCTTCCATGTTTAGGTCATATCTTGATATATTCTCAGCAAAATATCTTGTTTCTTTTGGATGATTGCGAATGCATAATCATGCAGTGCAGTGTTTATTATAGAAAGCAATACAGAAGTGTTGCTATAGAATCACTCGGAGGCCAAATTGGAAAAAAAAATGGCTGATAGTTGTTTTTGCTTTGTCAAATCAAAATTATGTTAAGCAACAGCTACTTAGTCCCAATAATTATTAAAGATTTGGTTGAAATGGTCAAGAGTTCTAAAAGTCAATGACAAACTGGAACTCATATAAGCACGACAGCTCTGTATCCATTAAAGCATTGTCGAAAACATAATAAATATTTTGTGAGCTTTGTTTTCATTGCTGGTTTCTTTTGATGAGCACACATGATTTTTCAGCAGCTTTTGAAAGAAAAATATTGATTTGAACAGTAAAAACTCGAACTTGTATGACAATGACAACTTTGTATTTATTAAAGCGTCTAAACTGCATTGTTGGGAACATAATGAAGATTTTGAGTTATATTTTTATTGTTTGGACATTTTTGATGAGCACGCTTGTGGCTTTTCAGCAACTTTTGAAAGAAAAATATTTTGTTTTGAACAGTAAAAGCCAATAAACGAATTACTTTAATAGTTTTCTTTGTGCTCGCTTTAAAGGCTTCTTTTTATAAATCAAAACTGTCCTTGTCTAAAACTGACGGAAAACCTGGCACCATATTGACTTCCGCTGCAAAATTAACTAATAGGTTTTGGGTATCGCGAGCTATGAGGGCCATTTAGAGCTCGCGAAAATGGATTTTAGTTACATATACTTGAATAAATATCGATAGCACCGACTTTACAATATAACACAACATTTTTAATAACTTTCAGTTTCTTAAATTTAAACTGAAGTCATAAATGTGAAATTCTTAATACACCTGGGGCATATTTATTGTATTTCAGCTTGAAGGAGATGTTTTACTTGTATGCGTTGGACGAAGGCCTTATACAGAGAGACTAGGATTAGAGGCGAGTGTTGAAGACCAGTGATATATATTTGACCTCGAAAGCAAGTTATGTGTACACGTAATTTAAGTAAATGCAAAATACAAAAAACAACATTCAGGTTTTAACGTAAATTCCAATTATGCCAATAAAACGTGTGTAGGTGCTTGAAATAGCAACTTCTGAATCGAATATAGTCACTGTACCTGAAAACGTCATTATTCTGTTTATTCTTAGTCACACAAGTTAAAAATAATGTCTACCACAGGTAGCCCAGTTCGTAATTTAGCCCAAAAATTGATTATCCCCTAATTCGTTAACACAAAACGTTTGCGGTTGTTAGTTGGTCTTCTTATTCTGATCAATATCACTTTTTTTTATTTTACAGAAACTTGGCATAACCCTTGACTCAAGAGGCCGTATACCTGTAAATGAAAAATTCCAAACTAAGATTCCAACGTGAGTTTAAGTAAATGTTATACTTAGATATGTGCAGTATGTTTATCTATCCGAATCTCGGCAGATTATGGCTACTTCAGGTAGAGTTACAATACTCATGAAGTCATATTCCTTTCAAGAGGGATACATTCTCTCAGATTGCAATCACCACTTATTGTCAGCTCTTTTATTCAAGAGAATATGATCTAGGGACATTTTTGTTAAAAGTATCATATAATGTGACATTTTCCGTTAGGGTACACGCTATTGGTGACTGTATCCATGGACCGATGTTGGCTCATAAAGCGGAAGACGAAGGTGCGTACATATTTTCTGTTCTAAAATGCTGTCATGGCAGTTAGAAATTTTGGTAATTTCTACCTAGGCAGAGCTAGTGGGAGTTCCAGTTGGGCGTTTCGGAGGGGGAAGGGTTTGTATCCCCTGGTGGCTTTAAATTAAGCCTTTCCCCCTTCCCACTCCCTCCTAAATTGATTTACACGTTACCTCCCTCTCCCCAAATTTTAGTTTTTAAGCTCTACCAAGGCCAGTACCTTCGATTTGCGGGTGAAAATTGTCCCAAATTTAGGGCTGATAAAAACAAAAACTTAAAACTTGTATACCTTAGAAACTCATGAAGATTGTGTAAAACATCCCTAATATGACTAGAAATTAAAAATAAAATGAAAATTTTACAAGTATAAAATGTCAATGGCAACAGTAACTTCAATCGATGACGTCATCATTGCAAAACTTTGAAAATATGTTTTTTTTCCATTTCCTTTATAAATTTTTGGGACTTTTTGTGTTTTAGGTCGTTGTATTACCTTGTAATAAACTTGAAAACAAATTATTTTGGAAATACTTTTACCATTATATCATGTTTTTCCGGAAACGCTTTTAACTTCTACATACTGTAAAAAAAATAAAATAAATAAAAGCACGAAACATTGGCAAAATACGTGTTCAGTCATAATGAACAGCTGTTGACGATTTGCTGGGCAGCCCTAAAACCTTGTAGAAAAACTTGGAAAAAACCGATGGGGGGTCCATTTGACCTTCCACTCCCTCCCATTCCCTGGGCTTACTTAACAATTAGACCTCGAGGACGAATGGACTTTAGGCAATAGCACATGAGGCCGTTCAAACACGTAGTCCATGAAGCCGAGAGGTCTAATTGTTCTATTATAAACCTACTCCCAGCTAATTCCATCTGGCTGTGGTGCTGTGCTCCGAGGTCAAAGATGGGCCGTAAAAGTGGCAGCATTTGTGTATGTGTTTGTAACCTGTGTTTGTGTGTGATGATTGCGCCTTTAAAACGCTTACGGCTCGATCTCGTTGAGCTACGTCCTTGTAATTCAGTTTAAAACTGCAAGGAGGGCGATTAGCAAGGCTGTTATACTGTTATTTATTTATTATACAAGTTGCTGATATACCTTTAATTAAGTCTTTTTTTAAAAAAACATACTTGAGCTTTGTTTTTGTGTTCCTTTCAGATTTTTCTTGGCGCGGCTTTCCCTGCCAGACACTACTAAACGCGCAAAAAGATTGAAAGAAAGGTTTGAACAAGCAAATGTTCATCAACAGAACAAATCTTTCGAGTGCAGTGAACGAAACGATCAATGCACCAACGTCAGTGGCCGAATTTGTAAGAGGGCCAAATGCAGAACCGGCTCCCGAATGGCATATAGCACGGACCACCTGGAGTTGGGGCTATCAGTTCCACTGGATAACATTTGGCTCCATGTTCTTCATTTTGGGAATTTACTCTGTCAGCGCGTTCGTGAAGGCTCTACACTTCGAAGATAAGATATCAAGGAACTTGTCTTGTGCGATATTTTCGCTTCTAATCTTCTTCGGTTTTGCTCGCGCTGCTTACTATTTTACCAGTCCATACGACTACCCAACTCATTTCGGAAAAGAGGCTCCACTTCTTTTAACAAGAACACTTTTCTCCCTTGGTTTTCCGTGTCTTACAGCGGGTTTCGCGTTTATTAACGTTGTGTTTGTTGAGGCAGCTAGCGGTGCAAAGGTAGCCCATTCAAAATTGCGAAGTATAAAGTTTTTAATCGCTGTGATAATTGTCCATTTTGGTCTCGTGCTTGTTGTTGACATACTAACCTACTTGTTGATGAAGACAGAGGGTCTCTTCATATTATGCATTGTTTATTTCATGATTATTGCCTTGGTATCAGCAAGCAGAGTTGCCTACAGTGGATGTAAACTTATTCGACAAAATGAAGAAATACGTGCCGAGATTCGTGGGCTACAAAATAGATATTCACCAAAAGACTCGGAAATTGCTACAGTAAATTCCCAAGCTGAACCAAAGGGCATTCAAAGAGTTCGAGTCATTGTGGTTTTGACAATTGCCACGTGTCTATGCATCTGCATCTTACAGTCCTACTCCTTACATGTTATTGCCAAAGTGGCTCTCGGTTTTCCTGTTAAACCCAAACCGTGGCCGTTTTACGCATATCAAACTTTGTTCAGACTGACCGAATTCGCAATGGCGTGTACAATTTTATACGCCGTCACGCCTAAATCACGTGATAGTACCCAGAATTGTAACAGCTGTTGGAAAAAGTTATGTTGCACGTCATTTTTTCGGGCCCAAATAACGAAACGCTGAACATTGAGGTGACTTAAATGAACAACATTTTTTCAAACGGGACCCTGGACTGCAGTTTATGCATGATAAAATATAACCGTAATAATATAATGATATAATCGCAATGACAAAACAGCTGTAGAGAACTGAATTGATATACTTTTTCTCTTCTCATTGTAATTTGAAAGTTTTCTAGAGAATATTGACACTGTTTGTGTGTTTGGCTCCGCTTTTAAAGCAGATCCCGGGTAACTGTTACTTCGAACAACATTGCATTGGGGCGACCCTTGTTTTAAAATCATTCATGTGCAGTGACATTTTACTTAACTCTGATAAGTTAAGTGCTGATATATCAATGTAGTTGATACCATTGCTTTACTACTTATGAAATAACTTCATACGAAATTGAGAAAGGTGAACAGCATTTAAGTAGAGTTATTAAAATGTACAAATCCTTAAAAGTTTGCTCAAATTTCTGAGGAAGAGAACGCATTGATTAAAAATCCTCCTCCACAACATATTTCTGACCTCCTTAGTTTTTTATTGGAGCTCAACTTTTGGGTGCTTTTCTAAAACGTTTACGCATTACATCACTGACCGATTCTTCTAATATCTATTAGATGCGCTCTTCTTTTCTCTTTCTCCAAGGTCGGTCAACTTCCTTGTAGCATCTAGTCAGGCAGTCAATGGTCATCTCATGCACCCGCTTTCAGTTCTTAATACTTTACTTCGTTTATTCTCTGCTTAGCATTCAAAACTTTCCATGAAGCTTCAGATCTTCCATCGCAACTCTTGCTACCTTTAGAACGTTTCGGTTTTTAAATTCACATTGAAATCGTCGTCAATTTTTCTAATGGTAGAAGCGCAATGCTTGGTGAATGTGGCTATAAAGATGAACTCCAGTATATATAAATAGCACAAACGCGCTAATAGCTTACTCGAAGCCACTATATTGAGGCACTGTGGCCACGTTAGTAGCGGGATGTACCCCTTTAAACTACCATAAAAAATTGTGGGTCTGATTGTTAGGTATGCCACGGTGATGAGTCCTAAACATATCGAAACAGCTGTCCATGGCTGCTGGCAATCAGGGGTGTGAAGGGGTAAAGTTCGCTACCAACGTGGCCGTAGTGCCCAATTGCAATGTAGAGGCTTCAAGTAATCTACTAGCGCGTTTGTGGTATCTATACTTGAGTTAATTTTTGTAGTTTAGAGTCAGTAGCTTTCTCAGCTTCCAAGTTACCGGATTATGACACAAAGTGAATAGACGCGAGCAGGGCACATCTCCTATATACAGAAAGTTCCCAGTTAGTTGCTACAACTGTAATGTTCCAACTATCATTCAACGTGTTTACGACTGGGAAATAA
>JAPEIX020071083.1:0-11021 GCA_026122405.2 Zoanthus sansibaricus | reverse complement strand
ATTAAAATCTCACATCTTGGTCCTAGCCAACGAATATCCCACAGTCCCATGCGCACCCATTAGGTCACTTAAAAAAAAAATTCCCGGTTTATCATCAAAATTTTATCAAACTTCAGTGAGGGAGGGCGCATTTTTTTTTCTTTTTTTTTAGGGTTAATGCTTTTGCAGACTACTGAGTTAGTTCAAGAATAAATCTGCACCATCAATTACCAACTGAAACTAAATTGGACAGGGTGACATTTCTAAGGTGGAGTTTGAATGGCTAAACGAGTGTGACACAAATGCAATGCATACAAAAGGGAATCAAGTGTTGTAATATGCTGCCGGTCGAATGGTTTGTCACTATATTAATTGTTATGCAACATGGAAAATTTTTCTGGACTTTTTCGTCATATATCTTCTTATTAAAAAATTTTAAAAAAAAGTCAATGCACTGGCAAAAATCAGTGCGCGCGCTGATGATAAACCGTGATTTTTTTTTAAGTGGCCTTATCACAATGCCCCTGATCTACAATGCTTTGGCTCCATCCCTACATTGCCGCATGTACCCTACCTCATGCAAGGTATTGTTAAAAGTTATGAGTACTATATATTAGATTAAAATAGAAAATATAGAAAAATCGACACTGCATATGCTCTCTTCCCTGAAAAAATAACTTGATGTACAGTTGATTTCTACATTACCTTTGAAAACCACTGGTTTGTGTTTGATGACATAGTTCATGTAAAAATCCTCAGATGATATCATGAATGGAAGTTCTTCAATTATTTTATCTGGTGGACGATGTGAACCAAATGGTTTCATGTGGCCTGTAAGAAACGAAGAAAGGTGATAGTATCTTCTCACAGAATTCGGCAACTGATTTTGAAATTAAAACTTATAAAACCAGGTTGCAAGCTTCTTTTAATGATCTTTAGAATTACTTGAGCAATAAAACTATATTCATTAAAAGCCGGATAAAATAATTCAAGACTTTTTATTGGCTTAGCCATCATGATTTATGAGTTAATATACTATAATCTCCAAACATGGTAAACATACACACCAGCTTACAAAGTAGATTTTCAAAATTTCTAAGGAAGAAATGGAAACTAAGACTTTTGAAGAATTCTTTACCAGCAAAGTTCAAATAAATTAAAGCAACAAATTGTGGAATATTGTACATACCTGAAGGTTTCTAACAAATGTTTTTTTTAAAAAAAATTAAATTCTAATGGTGCACACTTTAAATCAAGCACTAATAAACATTTCATGGTGATCAAAGTAATTTCAAGTATACAATTTTTACACTTTTCACAACTAATAAAATTAATTGAACGTTTAACACTTTTTATAATTATTTTTGTCCATTAGGTCAGTTGTTGTATCTCCTTCATTTGACAGATCAGTTCTTTAAGATTAATTGAGATGGTTGTTAACTTGTTTGGTAAAGCCACTAGCTTAATCAAAATTTCACTGGCATTTAATTGAGGCACATTTAATGATTTATCTTTGATGTAAACTGTGTCAACTTCTGGTCCTCTTGTTAAACTGAAATGGAACAGAACAAAAATCTGGGTCTAATTCTCAAGTGGAAGTTTTAGTGGTGCGTTTGTAATAACCCATCTCATATGCAACAGCACGAATGGAATAATTGTTAAATAGCTATTAGTAGTAAATAACTATCAGACATATCGAACAACCAGATTTTAGCTCAAGACATAGATTCAGCAGACATAGACAATAACTTAACCAGTGATTCACCTTTTTATGCAAATCACTGCAGCTCAGAGGGTAGAGCATCTGACTGGTAATCAGAAGATTGCAGGTTTGATTCCTGCCAGTGAATCAGAATTTTTTTTCTTAGCATTCAACTTGAAGATGAAGAGCAGTTTCTTTCTAACTTAATCACCACGCTGCAAATTTTCAAATAGAAATTAATATTATTCTACTAATAATTTTAAAATATAACCCAAACATTGCATCTTTACCTGATAAAACTTTGTAATAATACTGATTTACGTTGCACATTGTCTCTTCTCTTTCTTTTTAAAAAAAGAAAGAACAAAAGAAACAAGAGACAGGCTTTTAAAGTTGAGAAAAAATATTGCAGGATTAATTATTTATAACAAAATGCCAATACAACATTTTTATTTTCTCTTAATTGAAAGCAAGGCTATTCCTTCGAACAGTTTTCAAAAATTAGAAGTATAATAATTATATCTTTCAACTTAGCTCAGAGATGATGAAATAAATTAAGAAACTTCCAAGATTTTCAAAACAGCTACCAGAAAACCTCTATTAACAGTTTTAAAATTATACATTTTTTTAAAAATGTGACCTGCACACAGTAATTTTTGGATTTGGACTGCTAGCTCATACACAGGGCGAACCAACAAGCACCCTAATGGTGTGAGTATCTAGATCTAGAGGGAAGGAGATGTCTTGGGGTAGGCTCCTCCAGAAAATGTTTGAAATTCAGAGCCTCAAAATCACTAAAAATGCTTCCAATTTTGTAATTGGTAAAAAACACTCCGACCACTGATTTAAATATATCAATATTTTATTGGCAGATGGCTCTGTTGTCAAACCAAACAAATCTTTGTCACCTGTGAGCTTTGAAATTTTTAGTAATTTGTAAAGGTGGGGTAAAAATATTTTACACTGAATTTGCCAATGCAGTGATCGATGAAACAAGCTGTACGTTGCATGCAAGAATTTCCCAATTCCATTGTGTTCTTTTGTCTTTATATATAGCATTTACTGCACACTGGTAAGTTTTTCACAACTGAGAACTGTGACAGTGTTTGACATTGGGTGAATTAATTGTTCTTCCTAACGTTTATCATGCCTGCAAAATCTAGCATGACAGTAAACTTTGTAATGCACAAACTATTTTTACAGAGTTACAAAAACACCTAAGAAATTCCAAACTGTTTAGAACTGCACTATTTTTTTATTTTATGTTTTTCTGCACTCCACTAGATGCATATGCCCTGTAAATGGGATACTCTAACACAGGACTACAGTCAGTCTACATTGATTCATAACTTAAAAAATAAAAGTATCAATGAAAATATATTTTTTATTTACCTCTGTTGAACATCTCTTCATCACTAAGTTCAGCAGCCTGACATTGTTTGTCATATTTACTTTTACACTGATGTGTTGTGTCATGGCTATATGTGTCGTGCTCAGAAACTGAGTTGTCACCTCTTGCTGCCAAAATTAGTATGAGCACAAACAGAATGGAACAAGCATTGAACAAGGATACAGCTGACATCTGGACAATACCTTTGTTTTTCTCTGAAAATATTCTAAAATTGTGATCATTAATTATTACCAATAAAAACACTTGCAGTACAATATAATAACAGCTTTACTGTATCTATGTTAAGAATATTACAAAAACCAATTAAATACAGTTTGACTATAATTAAATGTTAGCTCAGTTTGTAAAAGTTTCAAGATTTGTAAACCATTTAAAAACATCATTTGATGAAAGAGGTATTTAGTGAGAGTAATTATTTTAAGTTTAATGTGACAAAACAAACAAATCAGACAAACAACATAGTATTTCATCATTCATTCATTGATTTCATTCATCATTATCATTTACTTGTTGTTGTTACCAGTACAAAAAATTATACAATACCGGTGTTTAGTGTAGTTTTATGGAGTGTTCATTATTTATGGCTTGGGGGAAGGTTCCATGTTTTATACAGCACCCCTTTCAACTTTTGCATAATCAATCCACCTTAAAGGCAGCAACTAACTTAAAGCCTTCCCCCAACATTGATGAGCAAAACTTTGTTGATTTCCCGGCTGCTCTACCCATGACAGCAAGTATACTGACCGTTTTTCACACATCAACTAAATGAAAGAGACAACTTGCTATGCTTGTTGCACTTCAAAAACTGTGATTCACGTAAACAACCACGCCACTAAAGTTGTCATGTTCAAGTTACAGAAGAGGAAATTAGTCATTGCACTTATCCTAATAAACAAAAAATTAACAATTCTCTCACTTGGACTACAGTCCAAAACATCAGCTTAAACATTCTTCTCACTACAGTGCAAAACATGCAAAAATCTCCATACTGGGGCGTACTATTAATTTGTTCACTAAGAGTGTTTCTTAAGGCCAGTACACCGGTAAATTGTACCGACATTCCCCGAGTGCTGTACCGGTTTTCCCCATCTCGAAAGCTCAAAATAATTCTGGGGATGTCCCCAGACCTCTCTAGATACTTGAGTATTCTGTGCTTGATGACCTCGTACCCACTCCAGGTGTACCTTCTTTCCCACTATAGTGTACCCTACTTCCCAAGCCTTAACAATCACACTGTTTACTCATGCAAACTAACCCTTACCCAATGAACTACATGGCTGCATAAATAAGTAGGTTCCACTACAGCAATTATCCCCATTTGTTCAAAAAAACATTGTTAACCAAGGGTGTTTACAAAACCTGGACCGGATCAGATCGGATCGGATTGACAAAATCTGGATCGGATTGCATCCGAATGACAAAACCCTGACCGGATCCGAAAAAAATCAGATCGCCATAAATTTCTGCCAAATTAATCACGTAATATCTCACGATTTTTTTTTCGGATGCAGTCCGGGTTTTGTCAATCAGACGCAATCCCACCCAGGTTTCATCAATCCGATCCGATCCGATCCAGTCCGGGTTTTGTAAACGCCCGTTAACCAATACATTTTACTACCTAATTCAAACTGATTAATTTGGCTTTTGCTATATGATCCAGACTGATATAAGCATACTTTTTGGGCAAGTGACAAGAACCTTTCCTGCTACAATACCGAGGTATTCTGTACAAGAAACTTATTATAATTTATATCAATTATAAAAAAGTAAACAAAACTTTATGCGTGATTTGTATAATAAATATTTTGAAACCAGCAAATCTATCAAATTTCAAATGTGCAAAGCAGAAAATAACATACTAAGCTGAAAAGTTTTGTTGTAAAGATATATAAAGTAAAGTCAACGTGCCTAAAATGGGTTCACAAGAAAGCAGGTACACAAACGTACGTCTAGTAACGTATTTATTTATTATTTATTATGTATATTATTTATTTAACTATTGTCTCAGAAACCCCTTGAAGGTCAAAAACGTTTTGCTATCAATGCAGTAATTAAACTACTGGTATTTCATTGGCATATTTCACTGTGTTACTTACCTTTTCCAGAAATGTATTCAGCATTGACCAAGATACGATGATTCATTAAACAACCCAACACGGAAGATAATTTTGTTTACTGAACCGCAAAAACTTTCCGCGTTCAATGTTTTGGCCCCATGTTTTCTCGTGCGAAGACTCCGCCGGCTAAGAAAATCGTTGGGCCTTGGGACAAGAATGAGAAAAAAAGCCGGCATGTTGAGGATGAACGGTATAATTGAGTGTTGACGAATAAAAAATCCAGAATGCAAAACACTAGTCTCTTTTTTCGAGGAGGGCAACTGCCATCCCCCCCAAGCAAAAGTGCGCACTGAATAAAATTGTGCTTGAAAACGCAAAAGTTTAGAAAATTAAAAAATTTGCTATTCTGCATGTACGGTTATTAAAATACTGATTAGCTGCACCTCCTTATCAAAAAGCATTAGACGAAAGCGGCTGCAATCACAAGCTTGAATACAACCCGATACCCAACAACAAACGCAAAAACAGGAAAAGACAAAATATTCTGTGGTTTAACCCGCCCTTCAGCAAAAATGTAACGACTAATATTGGTGACAAATTTTTAAACTTGTCAAAAACCACAAACTAAGAAAGATATTTAACAGGAATACTGTCAAGATTAGCTACAGCTGCATGAGCAACACAAAACAAATTATCGACAACCACAATAAAAAGATTCTAAAAACCCACAACAAAAACAACAACAACACATTGGACACTAAAACTGATAAAACGTGCAACTGTCGACAGAAAGAAACATGCCCGCTCACTGGAAACTGCCTACAATCATCACTTATATACCAAGCTACAGTAATCCGCAAAGACAACAACACCTCTGAAACATACGTAGGACTAACGGAAAACAGCTTCAAAGCACGATTTAGAAATCACACTTCATCATTCCGCAACGCAGGCAATAAAAATTCAACCGAACTAACATATCTGGTCATTAAAGGACAAAAACATTGAACACACAATCTCGTGGAAAATTCTAGCTAAGGCAAAACCATATAGTCCGGCAAATAAACGCTGTAATTTATGCTTATTAGAAAAATATTTTATCATCCGCCATCCGGAATTATGCACGCTTAATAAGGGGTGGACCTTTTGATCTTTGATGGGGGGTTGGAAGAATTGAGAAAAAAAATTCCTGCAGAGCTGTCACAACGAAAAAAAACTCGTGCAACACAGATGGCCATGAAAAAAAATGCCTACACAATTTGCGAGGAAAAAAAAAATTTCGTACCATCCCAGGAAATGCTTTTTTGAAAGGATGTTCCCCAGAAAATTTAGGAAATTATCCAGCACCTTTTAGAGAATGACAAGAATTTACTATAGCCAAAAAGTGAAAGTGCTTTATATGATCTGTGAGGGATGATTCACAAGACTTACCTTGAATGCTGTACTCTGGTAACAAGAGTGACACATCACTTCAATATTAAATTAATAAAAACATGTTTACACCAAACTTGTTATATTTTTATTCAATCTTATTGTGGAGTCATACTTCAAAAACCTGATCATAGAGATTTTCTGGCTGCCATACGATGGCTTATGGGAAGACGGCTCACTGCATCTGGCCTCCAACCATGTGCCTTTATAACAGGACAAGGAAGTCCCTCACACTGTTTCTACATATTATCATAAGGTCAGAATTCTACAAACAATGGGCTTCACCCTGTTCGCAGTGTAGTTTATTTATGTATTTGTATTATTACATGTGCCAAGTGTGTGATGAGCTACAGCATAAAGCTATTTTTCACATGTTAGATATTGTGTGATTTCAGTCCAAAGAAAACCTTTAAGTATGACACAGAAAGCAGCATGCAATTAATGTGTACTGTATTTTTATCCATGGAATAAAGGCAATATTCTTGTTACTCCCAAACTCATACCTGTATGTAAGTTGCATGACCTGGTTTGATAACCTCAATATTATTCTTACCAGTACATTTGATTTTGTTCACAGACCTATCAATGTTTAAAACAGCAATGGAAGCCCTGGAGTATCCTATCACTAGAAAATTGCCCATATAACGGAATATTTTCAAATCTTCAATATAAGTAATTATTGGCGATTAAATTACTAAATCTACTTACCTTTTCATTTTTTTATATCGAAGTGCTGAAAAAAAATTTCCTGCAACAGATGTCACAGGGAAAAAAAATTCGAGCAAAACCTTTTGAACAAAAAAAATTGCCTGCATCATTGGGCAGCAGGAAAAAAAATTCTTATGCTGACCAATTCTTCCAACCTCCCCCTCAAAGATCAAATGGTCCACCCCTAATGTAATGTCTGTCATGCATTCTTTTATACGCCTGGCATTCAATTACCGAACTGAATAAAGCACGTATTGAGCTGAGTGAACAATTCTGTAAAAAAAAATAACATAAACTGATAAACACATATTTTTAAGATGTAAGGGTTTGTTTTGCTTCTTCAAGAGATATTTAGTTTTGAGTTCACAAAGCCTTTTTTTTTTTCACTTTAACACCCGCCAAGATTGCTGACAATTAAAATTTTTGTCAAAAAGACTAAAATCTGATCTGCTCGTTTTGCCTTTGGACCTTGTGAGGTGCTAAGCGAAAACTTTAAAATATTTCTGTCTCTCTCGCAAAAAAAGGCTTGAAATATAACAGTGTGGATCTATTGGCAAAATATAGATGTAATGAATCCAACTAATACCAGCAGGACTGATCTTATCTTTCGTTTTTTCTGGAAAATCTTTGGCACAATTACCAACCAAATTTCTGGCAAAACGCTAAATTACTCTTATAAAAACAAATTTTTTTACTCTGAGTTAATTTAACTGACAGCGGCACAAGCTAAACAAACAAAACAATAGCTTTAACTTCCGTTCGTCCTGTTGAGAGGCAAGTCCATTACGCGTCCGCCCGAATATTCAGATCAGGTAGCCCGCACATGCACTTTCTGAGTGCCTGAGATAACCGGCAATAACCACATGCACTCGTTGAATGCCTATTTCTCAAAGATTAGAATTAGTGCCGCTCTCAGAGCCGATCACATAGCTTCGCCGACTCAAGGGATATGAATAACGTAACCAAAGTTGGAATTATACTAAACGCTTTGTAAAGGAAGGATTCACATTTCTTTTTTAATAACCCGATCTCAGGTAAGTGCAAGAGCTGGATTTTTTCATATTAAAAAGCACAGAAGCTTCCGTAGTTTTTATGGTGATTATGAATTATGTTTTTAGCCTCACTCGCGATTCCAGATTTGTCTTATGCAATTTGCTATATATTTAGGATATTTCAAGTTTTGCAAGAGTAGTAAGATTGTAAAGTTTTATATATTTTTTAACAGATTATCACTGAATTATTGTGTTACTGTAAGCAATGAATGCTTTATAGAGTTCTTCGGTGTTTTGTCCTGCAGATTTATGAAAGAAAAATAAATTGAATTACACCCGTAACAAAATACATGTTTGAAGTTCGACCGTTCGGCTGTTCTTTGAGCCATTGAGAGAAAAATGAGCTGAATACTTTGAGCTCACAACGGAAATGGTCACACGCCGCTTGCTGCGCTCAATATTTTAACACAAGAAATATCTGCTACTCAGCTTTAACCAGAATTAAAATCAGACAAGAAAACAGTATACCTTGGACATTATTGGAAAACTGGTCTATCAGTTTGTGATGCGCCAAGAAGTTGCATCGATTTCAGTGTTTTCTAAATTACCAAACACAATTTATCGCGTTGAAATATCTCGTTTTGTTAGGTAAACTGCGATTTTTGTGCCCAGATCCGCAGTTTGAGCTTCGCACGTTTTTTCGCAAAAAAAAATTTCCCCTAAACTTTTAATGTTATATCCGAACCGAAAATAGTTTGCTATAGTTGTCAAAAAGTTAAAAATACTGAGGCTGATACGAAAAACGCTATATTTGTAAAAAAAAGCGTGTATAGTGCGATATGTAAGTTATTTTTATTCTATCTCGCAGTTCTTTACATGTCTGTTAAGAGCTCAAAGATCCATAGTGTTCAGGGCTGCCAATTGGGAATGAACTGTCAGTGTTTTTTTTCCTTGATAATAACATTTAAAAGTTTTACAACGTATAAAAGGATTTTTTAAAACTGATGTTTTGGACAGTAGTTTAATTGCGTCGTAGTAAATGTAAAAAACAACTTTCTCGGATCACATACTGTACCGTATATCCTGTAAACATTTCGTAAGATACTGGCGCTTACTTCCAAGTACCTTTTTGCTATAAAATTTAATTCAAAACTGTTTTTTAATCAGCACCCAAATACCACTCGTAGCTTGAATCCTCATCAGGGCTGTTGCAATGCTTTCTATTCATATTATGGAAATTACATGGAGCATCCCAGTTAGGTACGAATTTCCTAGTCAGTAAGCAAAACAAAGTAAGGAAAGGAATATGTCAGAACTTACAACTTGAACGTAGTCCAGCCGAGTGAATAACCGGACAGTATGGTATGTATAGCATAGCTCAAATCAGTTGTTGAGCATAAATGGAATGCTACGTTGGTGTTACTAAAGTAACAGTTTTACAATTTTACACTGTAGTGAAAGGAATGTTTAACTGACGTTTCGGACAGTACGGACCGTAGTCCTTCGTCGGAATGAATGGCTAATGGCAATGTTACTGTTACAAAGTATGTCTTTTTCATTGTTGTTCTGCATGGAGCTCTCGACCTAAAAATTACTGATCCGTTTTATAGGTTTTTTTTGTAGCATGCAGTTAGTGTACTCATAGTAAGACCAATGAATATTTCGCTAACAAGTTCTAGTCAAGTAAAATCTAACTGAAATATTTGCATACTTTATTATCAAATTGATTGACATTTCCGTTCAGTATTGATCAATTTTGCAGTGAAACACTTTATGTTAACCAGACATAAAACGATAAAGCAAACCGCTCATTAGAACATTTATTTTGAATTATTTGGAGTAAATGATATAAATGTTATTTGTTCGGAATATCTGCCATAGAAGTAAGTTTTGCTTTACAATTTTGCGTGGTCCTTTTTGTATGCATGAACTTGATGCGAAACGCATAGGTTAGCAACATAAGTTAAGAAGGCTATTCTATTATTTCAAATCGAAAAAATGAAATAGGGTCAACGATTTGTAGTGAAACAATCTGGTGATGTGTCAGTGCAACGTCAATGATCATTACGTAGAAAGTAAAAACTAAAAATTGCACTTAAATCGTCGTCGTTCACCTTTCCAGTAATTAACTTGAGTCAAGAGCCATTGTTCTGCATTGTTAAAAAACGTAAGTTAACAAATAGCCTTTGTTAAAACTAGGGGTAAGCAGAGCTTAGAAAGTGCGGGCGGAAAACTGAGAAAGTATTATTATTTGAGAAAGGTATACAACACCCTTCGTTGAAGATTTTTAGGTCAGTTTTAAAAAACAATATTTTAGAGCTAACCTAAAGCCCCCAAAATAATCGATTTTAACGCTGATAGCATATAAAGATCTATTTAAACACCAAAGATATTTTCACAAAGCGTAATTCAGTAGTTGAGTCATTTCCTGTTTTGCTCATGTGCTACTTAAAATATAAATCGCTATGCTGTTGTAATTTTGAAAATTCCCTGAAGAAGGTTGCTGTATACAACTGAAAGGTGGAAAGGCGTCGGGAAAATACAATAACTTACAAAATCTCAAGTCTGCGCTGCTTATTGGATTATATCTATAGAAATATTGCTTTAAACAATCTAGACTCCACTTGCAGATAATTTAGTAATAAAAATGTAAATTTAATTCTACACCGTTTAGAGGAGAGAATACTTACTGACGTTTCGGGCGGCCGGAAAGTCAGTAAGTATGTTATGTTTTTTATGGT
>JAPEIX020071033.1:0-11022 GCA_026122405.2 Zoanthus sansibaricus | reverse complement strand
TACATGAAAAAATTTCTCGATTCTGATTGGTTGAGAGCAGTGCAGTTTTTTGTTAACACAGTGCAAAAAGAGTTAATGCAGTGCAAAAAGAGTCAATTCAGTGCAATTTACTAACAGAATGGCTTCTAAACAATAGGGTTTGGTCAGAACGAATCAAATAATTTGTTTATGATTACGATTGCAACTGCGATCACGACTACAACAAAAGTAATGATTACGCCTAAAATTACGACTACCACGACAACAACTATGACTACTACGACTATGATTATGACTACTGCGACTACGACTACAGTTTCGATACTTTTTGAAAAACCCACTCGTGCAAATTATTTCCAAATTGATTACCTATACTTATAAGACCGTAGGTCTTCTTTGCTAGATCCGATATGCCGTTTTATTTATCTTTATGCTTTGAGCATGTGCGTTTCTACAACGCTGGTTTTTTTTTTATTGGAATCTGTATGTTTTTTTAAATTTAACTAGTCATTGAGTGGATATGATGTGTTGTGAATAAATGACTGACATTCAAGCATTTTCAAAATAGATTTTATATGTCTAATCAAGAAGTTTTTAGAAATAGATCTTACTATAAAACTCAACGTTAAAAGGCAACGACGCTTAATTCGACCGATCAACGGTCATTTTCAAGTTGAAGGATAGATTTGTTTAACATGCATTTATATAATGAATTGTAAAAATGGTACCGAGGTGCTGATTAAAACTTTAAAATCAATTAAGCTAACTGATGCAAAAGAAAGTCGTGCAGATTTTTTGATGGAGTGTGAACATATTTTGAAAAGCCATAAAGTTTTGAATAAAATCTTTGAAAACATGAGTTAATTTGATTCGATATGATTATGCATGATCTTAACCATAAAATATTTGTCACTGACAGTTCTTTAAAAATGTTTAGTTCGTCATGTAATAATTTTAATTTCCTCTTCTGCATTTTTAGGAGTTGATAAAGAAGAACCTCGAATTCTTGGCCTTGCCATGGTACCAGGAAAGCATATTCTTACCATTGAAATTGACCAGATGGAACAAGGACCTAACAGAATGCCATTTACGTAATTGCTCCCATGGAAATAGAAAAAAGAACACATGTAATATATATTACCTACTAGTAAAAGACAAAAGGCCAGGTATCCATTCCAGTCAATCTCCTCAGCTCCACAGATTGAAAGGACTGATGATGTTTTGAGCACATTGTTGAATTCAGAACACTACTTATTCTTGGGTTTCACGAGGGTACTGTTAAAATTCAACAACTCATGTAACTGTATTAAATGCACTTTCAACTGTATTTTTTTATGATAACACAATCATTGAACAGAACAACTAAAAATCTGGAAACGTACTGGTTCTGATGTCACATGACACCATGTTAGTTCTTGAACCAATCAGATCTCAGTGCATGACAGTTCTCAGTTAATATCGAACTTATCATATTTTAAGTATAGTAGAAAAAACTTCAAATAAAAAAATATTTATGTATTCTACAAAATCTTATTCACTCAAAGTCTGTTTCTAAAATTTTGGAAAAAAAATTTGCTGAGTGATTAAATTGTCATTATATCTGCAACCATATCCTCAGTACGACAGTAAACAACATTAATCTCATCAGCAACAACTCGCTCTTGAACAAAATGATGACAAATGTCTATGTGTTTTGTTCGATTGTGATATTTTGGGTTCTTTGAGCTAACTCCTAAATTGCTCCTTGGTTGTCCTCATAGATAGTTGTTGAACTATCCACACTCTTTTCTAGATCTTTCATCAACTGGCGTAACCACACAGCTTTTTGTGCTACAGAACTAAGTGCAACATATTCTGCAACAGTGGACTGTTTTCTGCTTGACCAATTGATAGTACCACCTCCAATCTGGAAAACATAGCCTGATGTTGATCTGCGCATGTCAAGATCTCCTGCCCAGTCCGCGTTCGCATATCCAACTAATTTTGGGTTTTGGTGGGCTATGAATTAGAGCCCATAATCCAGGGTGCCATTAATGTATCGTATAACTTGTTTAACTCCACTCCAATGATCCTTGCTAGGCTTTGACATATATTGTGCTAATGTTCCAACTGCAACTGAAATGTCTGGTCTTGTACCTGTTGACACATATTTAAGGCATCCGATAGCTTGTTGATAATGTGTGGACATCAAATAGCTCTTCATTTGAATCTTTTTTTTAAAAGTTTTTTGCCAGGTTCAAGGGTAGTTGAAACAGGCTTGGAGTTCTTCATGCCAAATTTCTTCACGAATGTTTCAAGATAAGCTTGTTGACTTATTGTCAAAGTTCTGGATTTCCTGTGCTCTTAATTGACATGCCAAGAAGATAACGAATGTCAACTTGGTCAAGTATTTGAAGTCTCTTACACAAAGCTGCTTTCTCTGCCTTTAACAAGCCATTATTATTTGACACCTGAACAATGCCATCGACATAAACTCCTAGTATCACAAAACCAATTTGATTGTTCATTTCTCGGACAGTTTTTGTGTAAATGCACCCATCCACATCACTCTTGCGATAGCCAGCTGACTGAAGATATTGATCCAGAGTTGTATTCCAACACTTAGCTGATATATATATCGCAATCTAAACCATTCAGGAAAGCTTTTTTCACATCCATCTGATGAATTTCAAGGTCATGAGCAATTGCTAATGCTAGAAGAGTTCTGATGGATGTGTTACTTGCGACTGGGGAAAATATTTCATTTTCCTTTTGTTTGGGAATAGTCTTGAGCAACCAGTCTTGTCTTATATCTGTCAACAAAACCATATTCATCTCGTTCCATTTTCAGGAACCAGCAAGATCCAACAATGTTTGTTCCTTCTGGTGGAGAAACTAGCTCCCATGTCTCATTTGTAAATAATGAAGCATATTCAGAATTCATAGTTTTCTCTACTGTTCAGAGTATTCACAATTCAAAGCTTCTTAACTGACTTTGGCTCGTCAGTGTCTGAAGTCAACGAATCAACCAATAAACAATCTTCATCAGCATATTTGTTTGGAGCTCTATGTTGTCTCACTGGCCCACGATTTTTGACTTGTTCCATAAAAACACCTTCATTTGTTGCTCTTCTGGTTGAGGTTTCAGCATTGAATTCTTGTGCTCTCATTGGTTCAACATTCTCTAGTTCTGGGAATTTCTGGCTGGGGGTGTTCTCCCACTGGCTCGACACTGTCTGGGTTGATGAAGACCTCTAATGTGAGGTTTTTAGGAATAACTTGGACTTTTTCATCAAGTTGTGATCTGCAATAGATTCATCCTTATTACTCAAATGATCAAATCTGACCTCAAAGAATTTCACATTTCGACTAATCACAAAAGTTTCTTTATCCAAGTCATACAACTTGTACCCCTTTTCGCCGGGAAGGAAAGCAACAAAAATTGGTTTGTGTGCTTTCACATCTAGTATTTGATGTTGACTGTCACACATATTAGACACAACCGAAGACTCTCAGATTGGAAACATCTGGCTTTGTTCCAAACAAACACTCAAATGTAATCTGATCTTTGAGTGCTACAGTGAAGCTGCGGTTGTGAAGGTAAACTGCAACACTGCATGCTTCTGCCCAAAATTGCAGAGGCAAATTAGCCTTGTACAACACTGATGTGGCTGCTTAATCACTCGGCGACACCATTTTGCTCTGGGCTGTAAGGATTTTGCAAGCCGTTCAAGTTGTACTCACCACCATTGTCGCTTCGGATAATCTTCACATCATTTCTCTTGAGAATGTTCAGTTTCTTAACTTTTTCATCAGTTTGTTTTTCAATGGAGTGCACATATTCCTCAAACTGAGAAAGTGTTTCACTTTTGTTTTTGATCAAATAAACTGTTGTATATCATGTGTGATCATCACATGAATGTCAACATGTATTTGCTGCCACCCTTAGCTCAACTCTTGCATGGGTCCACATATGTCACTATGTATAATTTCGTAATGTCTGGTGGATCTATGTTCACTCTGTTTTAAGAAAGTTGCCATCTTCATTTTTCCACGAACACAAGTTTTATAGCCGTTTTTGTTGCTAGAGATAAACTTTGCATTCGGGGGCAAAGTTGGAAATACAAAGATATTATATTGGAAGCATGTGGTGGGGTAACATCAGTGGAAAGAAGCAAATTAGACCCTTGTGGTGTCTGTGGCAAGAGAGTGATGAGAAACTCTATCAGAGTGCACGGCATGTCAAGAGTGGGTTCATGAAAGATGTAGTGGAATGAAGAAAATTAGCAACAGAATGGCTGAAAGTTTGCAGCGTTAGTAATGGAGTGGCGGAGTCCGGAGCAAAAAGGGATGTATGGATGTAATGACCGGGAGATGTCGAGAAGGTGGATAGATGTTGTTATCTTGGAGATACAGTCAACAGCGGTGGTTGATGTGGGATTGCAGTGTCAAGAAAATGCAGATTGGGGTAGATAAAGTTTAATGAGCTGGTCTCAATCCTAGGTAAAAGAGGGCTTATAAGAATCAAAGGCAAGATCAAAAAGGCTCGTGTAAGAATAGTGATGGTATATGGCTCAGAAACTGATATGGAATGTGAAGACAGTAGAAGAAAGTATCTTTAGGAGAACTGAGAGAGCAATAAAACGAAAAATGTGTGGTGTTAAAATATCCGATATAAAGAATATAAGTAGCTTAAGGTGGGGTTGTGCTTGGAAGAAGTGTTTGTGAAAGTGATAAGAAGTTGTTTGAGGAGTGTTTTGAGGAAGGAAGACGATGAATCTGAAAAGATCACGGGATCCGGAGGTGGATGGCATATGAGGAAAAGGAAGACCAAAGTCAAAGATTGTATGGAAAGATATGGTGAAGAAGGAAAAACCAATAAGGTTGGTCTGAAGGATGCTTGAAACAGAAAGAAGTGGAAAGAGGCAGTGTCATAAGGTGTGAGAGTCAGTAACCCTTCGTAAGAGGGAAAATGCTGACTTAAATGATGGCTATCACGTTTTCACGAATATCTAGTATATATTCTTCCAGTTGTTTTAGTATAAACCAACTAATCGGTCAAAAAAGGATGTGCAAATTAAATTATCGATGAAATACTCTGATATTATAGCAAAACGGGGATAGTAACTTTATATAGGTGTCAAGTCTTATTTAGCCGGCCAAAGGCCTACTAACTGGGAACACCATCTTTACCACTCAAAGCTGGACGGAAACTTTCTTACATGACTGACACACACATAAACACAGAAGACTCCGAGGGCCTACGATTTAACGTCCTTATCCAAGAAAACGTGAAAGTCTAATCATTTTCAGATGTCAGAGCAAAGCCATCACCTTTTCTTCAATTATTTTAAGACCATGAGTGTTGGTCCGGCAGGGAGTGGAACCCGAGTCCCCCGCACGATAGACTGGCACCTTACCAATTACTATTTTGATCCAATATCTTTTCTCTACTGGTTGGCTATCACAAATAGACCTCCAGTAGAGTAGCGAATCAGAATGCAGGATGGGTGTTAGACCGTTAGTTGATTTATACTCTAATTACATTTCTAATTCATTCTGTATAGACCTTAACAGGATACTGTGTAATATACTATTCAATACATTTGAATAAAGTCTACTATTAAAGTTTACCATCTTCTAACAACCATAAGGAATTTTGAATTTGTATTTTATTGCAGATATCATTAACTTACACCTATTTTCTTCAAACACAGCTCAAAGATTGCACATTGCAAGTATCTGTATAGAAAGATACTGTTTTAAATCCACATTACATTTTATTTAAAAGGGTTTTGAAGACACACTGGTAATAATGATTGCCATTCTTAATTTGACTTCAAAAAACGGTTTATTATATTACTATTATTCATTTATTCATTCAAAAAATCAGTTATAAAAATATCAATGTTGTTCCAAACAATCTGACGTTTTGAGAAAAAATTCAAGAAGGAATTCTGTACTTTCATTCCTTAATCATGTGCATAATTGTTTGTATACACCAATTAATATATGTTTTTACTATTTAACAGGCATAAAATAAAATAAACACAGTAAGGATTGATAGCAAAAAGAGCAAAATTAAAACTATGATGATTTCATAACAATAGGGACATATTTTTTAACCAATTAAAACAAAATTGCTTAAGATGTTCGACTGATGGTATGATACGTGGTTATTTCAAATTCCTGTACGTTCATTTTGTTGAACATTTCAACAACAAAAATGACTTACAGCTTTACAGAAATTTTGTAAAGAAAGTATTTTGCCTGTTTTCTTACTTTAAACAAGTATTTATAAATGCTCTACAGTATTTAAAGCACTTGCATGCGCAGTTTCACTACTGCTTTCAAAGTTTCTGAAAATTCTAAAAGTATGTATAGTTGTGAAAATGCACACTCAGTCCAGTGAAGTTGCTTATAATTCATACGTCTAATAATTGCTGATCCATCTTTTTAACGACGTGATCATTATCTATATTTCTGCAAAAAGCTCTTGTTCCTGTTTTATCACAAAACCAATACAGAAATAGAAAAATCTTCAATTTTAAATGCTCATTCATGATCAATAACTATTTTATCACAGATATTATCAAAATTACTACTTCCCCACATTTCCAGAATGAATGAGTTAGAATAAATTACAAAGTATTGTTTGTTTCAAGAGCATTGCCAGCATTAGCACAGTATTAACAATTTTTCTGAAAACGTTTTATCAATTGTAACATAAAAAAACAGACGACGTAAAAAAGATTTTTTAAATCCTTGTGTTAAAAGATTCTTAATGGTGTAACACAGTCACACTAATCAGCCGACCCAACCACCCCTCCCCTCTAGAGTTCTGTTGTTAGTGGGTGATCCGGATTTTCCAACTCGGCCGTAAGCTTCTGCACACGTTTAGCATTACAGTCCTTGCACAGCAGATGGTCATCAAGAGGATAACAGCCATTCCCACCTTTCTCGGATGACAATGGTGCTCCACAATCCTAAAACAAAGAAAATCATACTAAATAATAACTTCATAAACAGCTGTGATTTAACAAGTCATGTTAAACTTAATTAGAATTATCAAATTTATCACTTTTTGAACTTAGAAAGTTCATTTGTTTCGTGTTTTAATGTTTAACGCTGGAGTCAAGGTTTGCAGATGTCGAGCACTCTCTCTTCAAGAGGATTCCAAACTCTCTGACTTCAATTATAGTATATTGTTAAATTATAATTTAATATAAATATTTTGTATTATAAATCATAATTTTCTTATTATCATGTTAGTTCTATTTTGATATCCTTACTGTTACATGTTACAGTTAGTACACTTCAACATTAAAGCACAACTGAACCTCTAGGTAGGGACACCTCTCTAATATACAGACAGCTTCCAGTCATATGACAAATTCAAACAAAACCTCTTTACCTCGCATGTGTAGCACCTAACATGAAAGTCCTTGTTCATTGACACAATCCGTATTGTTTCCTCTTCCCCCTGAAAGTTGGAAATGAAATCTTGAATAAATCTTTGCACCAGTAGATACAAATCAGATTGCAACTTAAAGGGGTATTGCAACAACAGAATCCAGATAATGTATGCCATTTGAATGCAGTCTATGGGCACAGGGCAGAAGATTGCATTTCCAATTACATTTAAGCATTAAGGATAAAAAAGTAATGTAATTTTGAAAGGAAAGATTTGATAAAGTACTAGATACAATGGTACAACAGCATAGAGATACTGTAGATCATGTGAAATCGTAAGCATCTGAACAACCTAAGCAGGGGTTTATCATCAGAATAAGAACTGAAGTTCTGATGACTTCTAAACTTGCTGTCCAAACATCAATCAATGCTCTGGCCATTGGCCTTTTCTTTTAGTCTAACATACAGGCTTCAAATGGTTTACATTTTGTCACAGTAAAGAAAAAAAACATGAGAAATTAAGAGCAAATTTTGGCACTCACAACAGACAGTCATAAAAAAGAACCATGCTATTTTGGGGTGAATGTTCATAGCAATGCATCAGATGCCAATTCCTGCTTTCAGGAGACACTTACATCCAAATATGATATTGAAACTCTGGTGTGATCTTACATCAGAAAACACAGGTAAGTACTCACACAAAAAATAGAACACGCTTGAAATGGGGAAACATAAAATTATGACCAACAAATTAAACCAGATTTTAGATAAGTTTCAAACAACAACAATAATAATTTTATTTTAACAAAAAAATTCAAAAAGAATGAGTGCAGGCCACCAGTAAATAACGATAAGGGATAATCAAGACAGGTGGCCTTTAGATAATAATATTAAAAATAGGTAAGCTAAGGTCAAATGACAACGTTGTTGAAGCAATAATATTATATAATTAATATAATATAGAAATAATATTAGAAGATGTAATATAATATAATATAGAAAAAAAAATAATATAATATAATATAGAAATAATATTAGGAGATATATTATAAGCAATTTAAGTAATAAGATTATAAATGTTAACTGTTACATTACCAGATATTGCTGCCCTCTAACAAGTGGATTTTCACAGCTGTTGGTTATTTCATGAATGGTGTAAGAGTAATTAGCATATTCAATTAGTTTATCTATTAGATGTAATAAAGATATTAAGTAAAATTTTAATAAATAAAAATTATACAATTTAAGGCTACCAATAATTACGTACAAAGCAGAAAAAGTATCCACAAAATCATGCAGAATTACAGATTTGTTTTCATCTAATAAAACAAAACTCATTTTTGAAATTATAAATACATGCAATTAAAAAATAAAAATGATTTTTAATTGTTACTGGATTTGTGTATGGATGTGTATTAAAAACAGATGAATTAGATTTAAACTACTAATTACTACGACAATCAAAAATAAAGAATTATTATAAAAATATACATTTTTAAGCTAGCCACAATTTAGCTACATAATCTAGCAAAATGGAACATGAAATTCCTGCTTCTCTATGATTTTAATAGCATTACATATAAGCTGAAAGAGTCTCGACTCCCTAGCTCTGACCACGACCCTTATCCATCATAGGTTAGCTCCCAGTAAATGCTGATACTCAATTTACTGACCATGTTGTAAAGTTGTACTCTGATGCTGTGACTATGATTAATAAAAATGTCAGATTAACCAAAAAAAAAAACAAACAAAAAAAAGACAAGACCATTTTAATTGTGATATTTTTATTAATATTTCCCCTATCGATTTTAAAAACTACTAATGTTAACAGCGAATTTTGTTACTGGTAAAAAGCATTGCAAAAATCATCTTTACATCAAACCTTTTTAGAACAAAAGCACTGCCTCGAATTACAAAAATGCCCCAGAGAATTCTGCACTATTTGGAAAAAATTTCCACCTTTTTTTATTTTTTTTCTCACACTCTATAAACCAGTTCTTCTAAATAGCCTACCTTGTTTAAAGTGCAATAAATACTCTTACACCATGAAAAATAACCAACAAACTGGTACTTACCACATACTGGGGGCTTACCTCCTCCGGCAAGATCAACTGATCGCAAGATGCACATCTCGGAGAGTACTTTCTAGTAAAGAGCATGTAAAACAAGGTTTAAAACTTATTTCTAAAAAAAAGTAAATGCTGCAAGTACACTATTTTGTTATAATGCCACTACTGATACTGTTCTATTTTTGGCATCAGTAAATGTATTTGTACTGTTACTGTAAAAAGAGCTGAGGAGTAACTCGGTAAGTTAGTGTTTGAGTGAATGCACTTAGAATGGTTTTCATTAACAGGTGTCAAATGCACATTAGCATATTACATTTTATCATGCTTTCATGATAGCGTTCGCTGAACTCGAATGTATAATGTGTACCGAAATACAAGTGACATCCTTGAACTGACACACGATATGGTATGGACTTGAACAGCTGATCGTATGTATCACATGCATGTCCATTGCTAGTGACATCCAAAGAATACACTGTGTTCTGAATAGGAGGCTACTTGCTTCACTCGCAGCAATAAATTGTTCATTATGCACTAACAAAAAGATGAATTATTTTTATTTCATTATTAATTTTACAAAACTTTCAACAGGAAGAAGCAAAGAGAAAGTGCAGGCAATAGGACATAATATGGTCCCAGCTCTAGCTAGGCCAGGCTCCCAAACTAATCAAGCTTAATAATCAAATCACTGTCAGTACCTGTAGTAATCTTCAAGGCAATGAATCTTGTTAAAGTTGTCAAGGGTAAATGGGACACCATCAAGATTTTTGCAACAAACTTCACAGTTGAAACATTCAGGATGAAAGCATTTTCCTGTGGCTCTCAAAATCTGTCAAACCCAAGGCAAAGGATAATCATGTTAATTTTGTGGCTATATTTGGTGTTCAAAACAGTCAAGGTGGCGTAGTAGTTAGCATTCGCACCTCCCACCGCTATCACCTGGGTTTGATTCCTGCCTGGGGCACATGTGGGGTGAGTTAATGGTCGATCTCAACCTGACTCCTAGGATTTTTCTCTGGGCATTCCAATTTTCCTCCCTCCTCTTAAAATCAACTCACAGCTAATACCAACTGGCTGTGGTGCTGTGCTCCATGCACGGACCATATAGCAGCAGCTAGAGGTGCCTTCACATATGCTTTTGGTCCGACCTTGTAAATTCTCGTCATTGCAATTCAGTCCCAAGACTGCAATAAGGGGATCGGAGCTAGCACACTGAGTCATTATTATTATTATTTGTGCACCCTGGATTAATATCATGGTCAAAGACTACTTTTTTAAAACCTCTGGAAATCCCTTACCTTGGTGAGATTTTACTTGTTGATAAATATATTTCAAAGGAAACAAAAAGTATGGTTGCAGTAGAAAAACTTTTCTGACATAAACAGGTGTTTATGTGAACTTCATGTTTTTAATCTATGACATACAGCTTTTGGCGGTTAATTTTTTACTGTCAATTTTCGTTCAATAATAATCAAAGTTGAGATGAACTAAACTTAATTTTTTAATGCAGGATCATTTTACAACTGGTAATAATATACATAAAATTAGTAAAAGCAAAGCAAAAAAAATATTGTTCAATTAT
>JAPEIX020070932.1:0-11022 GCA_026122405.2 Zoanthus sansibaricus | reverse complement strand
CAGCAAAATTTACTGGTTCTTATAAAAGAAAAGCGTGTACTTCCCAAAAGGAGGCTGGGCGGGCAAACTCGAACACAAAGAAGACAACTTTGAAATCGTGAAAAAGTTTTATACTATATAGAAACATAAAAACGTCTCTTTTTTCTTCTCGGTTGTATATTTTACGTTTATTCAACACAAGAAAGCTGATATTTAAAGCAGTATAATAGAATTAATACATTTGGCCAAATAACGGATTTTCATCAAAACTTAAAGGGAAATCGATGAGAGTTGTACTGCTCAAATTTTTTTAATCGCCATCTGATTGGTCAAAAACTCATGTTTTGTTTTATCAGAATATAAAACAAAAACAAAGTGAAGATTCTATGTAATTGCGGCTCGTATTATCTGCATTTCCTTTGGCGTATTCTGAAATGCCCGGCGTTTTTTTATCACATTCTAATACACACCTTAGACTTCTTTAATTTCAAAAATGAAATGAAATGAAATTCATTAAATTCAAAAATCTAACCTTAAACCAAATAAGCAAAGCTGCTATAAAAACCCCCACACTCTGAAGAAGATCACCCAACACGTGTATGAATGCTGCTCGTACATTGACATTCTGATGGCCGTCTTGCTCAACAATAACCAGCCGTGTGGGGGACCTGTACGGAGATTTGGTTTTACTATGCCCTTCACTTGCGTGACTGTGACCGTGACCATGGTGTAACACTGCTCCCATTCTGATGAAATTAAGAGTAAAGTAAGGCCAGACATTTAATTGTTGAAAGTGAGCAAGAAAATGATAGTAAACTAAGAACAGTCTCTTGTCTCCATTTAAACCAAAAGAAACTATTAATATTGTTGTATTGAATTGACCAAGTTTGATATCAGCTTGTTTGAAACTAAGTTAAGAAGTGGTGATAGTAACCTCTTACTTTGTCGAAACACTAGTTCCTTCATTTAGGTGCTGTGTTCTTCAGCTACCATTTATAACAATAGCGTACAACAGAAATGAAACAAATTCCAAAAAACTTGATAAATTTTCCTTGTTCTGTCGCTGTTAACTTTTCTCGATGCTCCCATGTTCAAAGTGTCATTTGAACAAAGCTGTACATGTTCCCGAAAGCCCTAATATCTAAACCAACCTTCAGATAATTAGTTTTAGGTGCAATTACTATTGTTGGGCTCTGATTTATCCTAATTTTTATTGTTATTACCTCTCTGATAGCGCTTACTTATCTACCTTATTACATGAATTTTTCGCAACACCTTAATTTCGAGAATTTGAGGTTCGCATATTTCGCGACACCTTAATTTTGCGATAATTTTGCATTTTATCCGTACCTCGATTATCTGTACCTTGATTATCCAAACCTCGATTATCCGAACCTCAATTATCGAAACATTGATTATCCGTACCTTCATTATCCGTACCTTGATTATCCGAACCTTGATTATCCGAACCTCAATTATCCAAACCTTGATTATCCGTACCTTGATTATCCGAACCTCGATTATCCGAACCTCAATTATAAATCCAAACCTTGATTATCCGAACCTTGATTATCCGAGCCTCGATTATCCAAACCTCGATTATCCAAACGTTGATTATCCGTACCTCGATCAGCATCCGTACCTTGATTATCCCAACCTCGATTATCCAAACCTTGATTATCCGTACCTCGATTATTCGTACTTTGATTATCTGAACCTCGATTATCCGAACCTCAATTATCCAAACCTTGATTATCCGTACCTTGACTATCCGAACCTCGATTATCCGAACCTCAATTATAAATCCAAACCTTGGTTATCCGTACCTCGATTATCCGAACCTTGATTATCCGAGCCTCGATTATCCAAACCTCGATTATCCAAACGTTGATTATTCGTACCTCGATCAGTATCCATATCTTGATTATCCCAACCTCGATTATCCAAACCTTGATTATCCGTACCTCGATTATCCGTACCTCGATTATCCGAACCTCGATTATCCAAGCCTTAATTATCCAAACCTCAATTATCCGAACCTCGATTATCCGAACACCAAACTTGGAACATTATTTTTTTTGACCTAAACAGATCTTGGATTAACCACAGCGAATTGAAACTTAGCTTCGTCGAGTGGCCTCAGTGTCTTGCAGTTTAAAACAAGTTAAATGTCAAATGACTTTGTTCGCAGACATTGCAGTCTCCATTCTTACCTGTGCGAACTTGCCCCTGATAATTAAGAAGAATGTGATCTCAAGCAGTGCACAAATTCATTTGTTTAGACGAAGTATTATTTTCATCGACTTTTGAATTTTGTTGCCAGATTATGTTGTGACAATCATGAGTATCAGACTCAAAAAGAAATTTTCTTTTGTGCCGTGGTTTTTCTGTTTAGTTATGCCAAAAAAATTGGAAAGAGTCAAAAGATCATTTTCGATTATCTGAATTTTCGGCATATCTGAACGATCCGTCTTTAAATTGAGTTCAGCCAGTTTGGAGGATCGAGGATGCACTGCACTCTTGGTGTTACACATTCATGACTGAAAAGTATTGCCATATGAATAGCATGGGGACCTAACCTTACTCACATTACGTTGATGATGACACCGATCGAGGCTGTCAGTACCATGATGGAGGCATCAATCTCGTAGTCCTTGTTGATGATTCGATGAATTGCCAGAAATACTAGAACTCCAGTTAGGACCCAAATCAATAGCACGGACAGAATGGCGCCCATCACCTCTGTTAGCCAACAAGAAACCCAAAAAGTTGAGAAACCAAAAAAGTTGAGACCCAAAAATCGACCCTTGCTCATCATAGAGTCTCCAGTAGCTCAGTGGTTAGAGCATCCGACTAGATCACGGAGGGTCGTGGGTTCAAATCCCATCTGGGGCTCGGAATTTTTCCGAGTTGTCCTTTTCTTTATTTCGTGATATTAATATTGTTTCATGTTTAATATACAACAAGAAACATACTGCTAATTACAACCTCTTAGATTTTGTACCGCATTGTAAAAATTCAAATGTAAACATAATATACACAGCCAATAAGAGGTGAATTAGAAAGCCGACGTATCGCATTTTTTAATTAATATAGTTCGTCATGCAATACTATTTGCCGACTTCAACATTTAACCTCAACAGCAATTTTTTTGCTTTGCTTTTCAAACTAAGCATTCACTAGCGAGAAACTCGCAAATAACAGCTATTATTACTGTATAGTTGGATTTCTGCATACCAGTTTTCTATCACGTGTCTAATTTTAACAGTTCTTCTAAAAACGAGAAGGGTTTCCTTTTCCAAAAACTGTATTTCCTAATTTTATCACTGAATAGTTGAGTGACATACTAAAACCATCCGAACCCTTGGCTACATCGACTTTGAGTAAATAGAACGTTTGGTTTTTGGCTCCCTGACTTATTTGCGCGTAGTCCATTTGTCCTTGCAATTTCATTTTTAATCATATGCATAAAAAAATTACTAGATTGTGTTTGGTCAAGAGTTGTGCAATAACTTTGTAATTATGTGCAAAAAT
This sequence comes from Zoanthus sansibaricus, assembly GCA_026122405.2. Lineage (NCBI taxonomy): Eukaryota > Metazoa > Cnidaria > Anthozoa > Zoantharia > Zoanthidae > Zoanthus > Zoanthus sansibaricus. The sequence goes on along the minus strand of JAPEIX020070932.1, from coordinate 7,509 downwards.
GTGTAATTTAGTGCAGAATTTTATAACTTCGTGCAATTACAATCTCAAAGCTAATAAACCAATCAAAATGCAGAATTTTCTATGACAGCGATAGAGGCATGAATTGTTCGTGCACACAAGAATGGTCACTAGCTAATAAGCCAATCAAAATGCAGACGTTTCTATGACAACGATGAAGGCATGAATTTCCCGTCCACGTATGAATTGTCACAAGCTAATAAGCCAATCAAAATGCAAAAGTTAAGGTTCGAAACATGAACTAATAAGGAAGACTAAGCGTTATGCTTGTGGGATGTGGATTAAATAAATAGTATCAAGAGAAGATAGCACATGATTGCCAATAGATTTTCTAAAGCCACAAAAATGTGAACTAAGGCAACGTAGATAGCGCGCATTCCTTAAATATGCCACGATAACCCGAGGCAATTATAATCTCGGGCAACAAATTAGACTTTTGTTACTGAGCCTAAAACCATAATGTAGCTCAAGTTTGACACCTGGGGAATTAAGATTGCAAGCTTACTGGGAACGGATAAACAAAAAAAATTTATAGAAAATGTTGAGCATTGGTTAACGGAACCTAAAGTTCCAAATTAAACACGAAGAAAGGGGATGGTCCTATTGAAATTTAATAAACGTTTTGTATTGTATGCTTAAGAAGGAGCTTCGCTCCGAAAACGTTTCCTTCAAGAAGAGTTTACTAGCTCAAACAGAACAGTTACAATAGAAAAAGTCAATGTTCTTAAAACAGTAAACGGTTTGAACCCAAGAGCAACAGAAGATCGTATGTTGAGATCGTCCGGGTTACTGTAGTCCTGAGAAGGACTGTTATTGATTTTGGTGGCTGTGTCGATACCAGGGACTTTAAAAAACAAGGACGGAAGGAATGACGACGGCAGTTGTGATAATAATTATTTCTTGTTTTTTTTTGGCGTATTAAATCAGTGATAATTTTTTAGTTGCGACTTTGCAAGAGAATCTTGAACAGTAGAAGATAAAGGTGTCAGCCTTGAAGGCCAACAAAGATTGTCAAACTTTGTCGTTTGACGTTCAAGTTGTCCACAGAACCCAAAAACTGAGCTTTCCGCGGCGTATGAAGCAGCGTTTACACGTAGCCGACTATTTTTGTAAACGTATAATTTTTTATCCGTTTAGGCCAAGTGTTTACACGTAAACGATGAATTTAGCCGGCTATTTTCGAAAACGCCAGCTATGGTTTACGTATAAACGGTCAAAAACGATACATAAACGATGAGCGTTTAAGTGTAAACGCAGATATTTTTATCCGGATAAAAATATAGCTGTCTGTGTGTAAACGCTGCCTTAGTGAAGACGACGGCGAGCAAGTAGCCAGCTTGCCACATTCCAGCGTGCAACTATTGTATTCATTAATTAAGGCTGTTTTTCTTTGCCGTTCGCGTCGTCGTTTCCGTTCTCGGATCTTAAAGTCGCCATTATGGCTACACTAACTCTGACGATCTCCACATACAATCTACAGTAAATGTGTCGTTGTTTTATTTTGGAACAAATATTATCAGTTCCCTGTCATTTCCAATTCGGTTCTTTACTTACCTGCTCGGTGCCAGCCAAACGACATTGTTTTTGTAGCCGGTCTGGTAGCAAGCCATATCGCCACCAGTGAGATCATAAATCCAGCAAAGTCTGATAATAGATGGGCGGCATCTGTCATTATAGCAAGGCTGTTGGCAAAGTAACCTCCTGAGTGAAAGATACGCAGATATCACTATACCTTTGATTTACTTTATTCATGTTAGATTTACAAAAAGTTAGGGCAAAATATTGTGCGCATAAATTAATAGTGCGCGCATAAATTAATAGTGTGCGCATAATTTAATAGTGTGCGCATGATTTAATAGTGTGCGCATAATTAAATATTTTCTGAGCATTCAACTTGAGGAACAATTTTTTTCTAACTCTGTAACTAAGTTGCAAACTTTCATATATAGAATCATTTGAGGAACAGAATCATTTAGCAAAAATATGATTATCGGACATATCGTTCGAGCGGATGCGAGGCGCAAGTCCAGCGGGAATAGACAAGAACCTCACCAGTGACTGGGCTTCCTATGTGAGTCTCTGTAGTTCAGTGGTAAGAACATCTGACCGGTAATCAGAAGATTGCGGGTTCGATTCCCCTCAGTGACTCAGAATTATTTCTGAGCATTCAACTCGAGGAACATTTTCGTTTTCAAATTATTTAATTTATTCAAGTTATTCAAATACGCGAGCAAAACTTCTATTATTTAACAGGATTTTTGACTGCAATATTCTAGCAGAATTTAAAAGGTTTTAATAAATTTTCACGTATCAAGAAATGAGTTTGCGTTAAAATTAACGTTGTTTTTTGAATGTTTATATCCAAATAAGCATGCACGTGACGGAAGGATTATCCCCAATTAGTTGTCCACGTGTGGACAGCTAGATTTTAACTGACACTCAAATAAAGTTGATTATCATTATTATTCTGTGTGTTCTTTGAAGCGTTCTCCTACACTCCTCGCCGTTTCACCGACATATAAACATTTTTTACCTTTGCATTCTATGCATGTTATGGAGTATACCACTTCTCTATCTTTATAGATGACCTTTCTGTTCGGACAAACTCTGCAACCTTTGTCTCTGCATTCCCTACTGGGGAAAGGGTCCGACTTGCATAACTGACTTTTGATATTTCTTCCAGAATTTTCTATTACTTTTATTTTCAAGCCAGTTTTGTCCCAGACTTTTTGTTTCTCTCTTCTAAGTCTGCCTCCAGGCGTAGTATCAACAAACTTCACGCTTTCATATTCTCCTTTCTCATACCATCTTTTACTTTTCTCATGTCTCTCTTTATCTCTCCTCTCTCTTTCCCATTCTTTGTGCCGGTACATCGGTGTTATTCCCTTCTCGTCATCCATGACCATTCTGTCATACTTTCGTTTCACTTTCACATACACTTCTTTCCTTTCTTTAACGCTGTAGCCACTGTGTTGCAACCAGTCCATAAAATGCTGGACATGTTTCTTCCTTTGTGCTACTAAGGGAGAAATATTTCTCATCACGCGAAGTTTTTAATACACACATATTCAATTTTTTAACGTTCAGATCTAAGCATTGGAGGATGTTTATATTTTTACGCGTCAGTTCTTTTAGTGTGTTTATTCACATTTTTCATTCACACTATTCACATTCTTGCATTAGTACTATTGTTATTTACACTTTTGTTCTTTTGTTTCATAAGTTTGTACTCCCTCAAGACTTCCATAGAACTAACTCTTATTCATTAGTTCTTCAGTTTTACTGAGGAAGGAGAGCAACTCCAAAAACGTTTTAAAAACATATAAATATATTTTAGGCCTGCATGGCACCATGTTATTTAAAAGGAATAATATCGAATACGGCCTACAAAGAACTCATTACTCTTTTAGAGGAATATTCAACGAGTTTAAATCTACCTATACAAAGATTGCAAAATTGTAGATCTTTACTTGAATAAAAGTAAAGCAAGTTTTGTATCAATTTATAATAATATACATCTGGAAAACAGAGCTCGGAAAACATCTTGTATAGGATTGACATAAAATTAAAGAAAGAAACTTTAAAAACTTTTCCCGTCTTTAATTTGTCTATAACTAGTAGTAGCTTTTGCTAAGTGCCAACGAGCAAGAAATAAACACAAAAACGATAGAAAGGCTGTGCAAAGTCTAAGAACTTGCGTTCTCATTTTATTTTTCGAAAAGCCTCGTACTTTTCATTTCCACTGTGTGCAGCTAATTGCAACATTTCGTCACCAAAAAGTCTTCTTTTGAGACCGCTAGTTTCTATTTTCTTAAGTCACTATCAATTAAAATTTTTCAAAAATCAAGAATTATTTTAATTATCATAAATCCTCTTCAGTTCTGTGAAAAATGTTAGTTTGCACACGGCACGTTTGTGTTCTTAGCCCCTGTTCAAAGCAATTTGAGTTTCATTTGATGGAAGTTGACAGCTCGCTTTACTTTGCATACTGAAAACTTTACTAGTTCCGATTTTTTTTTGTTTGGTCCTTTCTTCAATGGAACTTTTACTTTACGTACGAGTCAAACTATACAAAGTATTTCCTACATAAATTTGGGTTGTAAAATATAGCGAAATACTAAGAAAAACTAAATAAATAAACAATAAAAATGAACTGATGTGTAGGCTGCAGCTTTTGTTTGAAGGCAAACTTTGAAAACATGAAGTTCATACAGATATTGCAAAATTTTATTGACTGAGTTGATCTAACCATATACAAATCGAATTAAAAATTACAGATATTAGCAGGAAGAATAATATTTAGGGCAATTCACATTTGACGTTGTGAGAGAGGCAAATACAAATGTGAAGACCAAATTATGCAACATGACAGCTCTCCGATAAAAAATCACGTGTGACAGAAATAGCTCACCGTAAGCTTGTTTATTGCCGTGAAGCAAGCATAACAGCATTAGTAAAGTACTTGCGGTGATTGCAAGGAAAAATAATCCCATTTCGAAGTACTAAAAAAGCTCTAGAAACACATCCAGTATTGAATTGACACGGATATAAAGCAAGTAGACCCGAACAATCGGCATGTGCATTAATTTGTGTGTATTTTGAGCATCTGAGCAAGAAGTTCACTGAAGGATATCTTTCAGAAAACTTGAAACTCTTATCGGTCTGTACAAAGCTTCATTTGAAAACCTTGTGCCTTATCATCAAAGCTATACGCAAGGACTTCTGGGTAATTTCCCAAACGCGGCATGATAGATAGAAAGATAGATAGATAGATATATTGACGAAAACGTAAACCTAAACTCGGGCACCCTTTGGGTAGCCCGAGTAATGACGGCACAGAGACTTGAACAAAAGTTTTTAAACACAAAACTGCATGTTTTAAAAAAAATACAAAACGATAGAAAAACAATTGTTTACTTACACCTCTGATAAATTCAAACAACTCCACAATGGCAGAGTTCAACAGGTTGTATTTATGGCCATTGTCTTTAAATGCTTGTACCACAGGCTCAAACAGCTTCCCTTTGATAATGTAGCGATTATAAAACTCGTCCTTTAGGCCAATTATTCTTCTAAAAAATCTCAGAGAACCTTTAAGATAGATCAAAATTGACTGTCAACAACATTCAACAAAATTTTTTCAAATTCATTTGTTTTAAGATAATAATCAAGGCTCAAACTTGCCAACGCTACCAAAAAATGAGCGCTGGAAGCTAGATTTTAAAACTTGTGACCAGCTGGGTACTACAAGATTGTGTGGAACCGTTGCAACTGGTAACTAAAAATGATTGTTTCAATGATGAACATTGATGAACAATAAAAGCTACAATCTGCTCTTTTGGGCAAACAAATCTGGACACAAATGTAATTATTTTTGCGCCAAGAGCTACAAATGCAGACATCTTCAGCGAATGTACACACAATGTTCGAAGGCACAGGTTTTGAAGGACGTGGTCAACCTTGTTCCCGCAGCATGTTATTCGTATTGTTCTTGTTGGCTTGTAGAAAAACGTAAAATACATACATTAAAGAATCTAATTGAACGCCAGGGTTCTCTTTGACTTTTGTTCTGTAGCTGGGAAGAGAAACGTGGCAGATATTATAACAGATCCTGATGATGAAAATCAAAGCAAGAAAACCAAGGAACCTCTTCTGAATTCCAACCCAAACAAAGCAGCACTAGCTGTCTTTAGGGAAAATTAATGTGTTAACATCTTTTAAACGTGAAAATATTTGCAAAATGTAATTTAAGAGTATACGAAGCATTACACGATATTAAAAAAGTAAAAATAAAGTAGGAAATTGTAGCTCTTTAATAGGATATTACCGCATCTGTATGGATTACAATTTGCAATTATATACGGCCACTAAAACTTGTGCTCTGGCTACTAGAAAAAAAGTTAATTTCGATCCCTGATAATCATTCCTATGTTTATCAGTAATATTACAGTTCATCATTTCCCAATGAAGACTCGTACATTGCAGTCTATAGGTCAATCCTTTACAAGCCTAGTGGTCCATGGAGCCGGCGCTTATCCCCGGTCTCTGTAGTGCTAAACAGATGAGAGTCTTAGACCTCCCCTGGACGGAACACTAATCCATCACAGGTTAGCTCCCAGCAGACGAAGGTACTCATTTACCTACCCAGGAAGGATGGAAAGCTGAGGTAGCTTAGGCAGAAAGAAGGTCACACAAATATTCGAATCTCAGCCCAGCAAAACTGCCATAATTGAACAGGGGACCTTGCGGTAGCCTGCGTGCAGACGGCTTCGAGTTACAAATAATGCCAGATAAGACCGTCTGCGCATCAGTGCAGGGTTTCGTATTCTACATCATGCTGCGTGGATCGATTATATGTACTCAAATTTGATTGGCTCCTTTCGTCCCGGCATTTAAACGAGCTGCGTGATTGGCGAATCTAAAATATCAAGTTCGAAAAAAAAATGGCGGAGTTTAGAGATGAAACATGGCAATGTGCTTTTGAAGCCGCGAGAAAGATAGTAAGCATAAATAAAGTTTTGCCTTGAGTGAATAAGTTTTGCCTTGAATAAATAAAGTTTTGCCTTGAATGAATAAAGTTTTGCCTTGAGTGCATAAATAAAGTTTTGCCTTGAGTGAATAAGTTTTGCCTTGAATGAATAAAGTTTTGCCTTGAGTGAATAAGTTTTGCCTTGAATGAATAAAGTTTTGCCTTGAGTGCATGAATAAATTTTTGCCTTGAATGAATAAGTTTTGCCTTGAATGAATAAAGTTTTGCCTTGAGTGAATAAAGTTTTGCCTTGAATGAATAAAGTTTTGCCTTGAGTGAATAAGTTTTGCCTTGAATGAATAAAATTTTGCCTTGAGTGCATGAATAAATTTTTGCCTTGAATGAATAAGTTTTGCCTTGAATGAATAAAGTTTTGCTTTGAACGAATAAAAATTTGCATAAAATAAATAAAGTTTTGCCTTGAATAAATAAAGTTTTGCTTTCAATGAATAAAGTTTTGGCTGAATGAATAATATTTTGTCTTTGAACGAATAAAGTTTTTCCTTGAATGAATCCACATACGAATTAAAATTTTGCCTTGATCGAATATTTCTGCAAAAAACTTGAATGAGGTAAGCTTTATTTTGCTAATAAAATAATTCCTTGAATATAAAAATTACGTTTTCCTCTGGAAGGCTCTGAATGAATGAAATTTTAAATTGGTAAAAAAGTAAATTCGCTTTGTTGCAATTGAATTACCTTTTATCGTGAATTATTGAACAACGTTAATTGGTTAAATCAGTTTTTCAAATTAAAACAAATATGAAGTTAAAATACAATCAACATCAGGAAAACGCTACTCATACTTTCAAAAACTTCTTTGAAATTTAATCATCAAGCTGGTAAATTCGATCGTCTGTAACCACTCTCTCGAAAGACTTTATTTGAAATAGATTTGGAGCGAGCCGGAGTGGAAGTTACAACAGAACACAATTTCTTCCGCGGAGAACCAGCTTCGTTTT
>JAPEIX020070888.1:0-11022 GCA_026122405.2 Zoanthus sansibaricus | reverse complement strand
TAACATTCATTATTCCATGTATTAAAAAAGCAGAGATAAGCAAAATTTTTTATCTAATATTAATGTCAGAGAGTAATAAGAAACTGTTGACTACATCTCAATTTTGGACATTACTAAATATAAAAGTTTTTCCTTCAGCAAATATAGAAATACTGTTGATGGGGATTTTGATGAAGGATTACAAACTATAAGATTAAAAAAAGTTATTTATTTCAAAACAGCTCACTTTCCTTGTGTTTACTGTTACATCTATATTATAATTTGTTATAAAGGCTCTAGTTTACGAAATCTTAGATTCATTTTTTTTAAATAATTTTGGTGACTTGTTTTTTCAGTGAATCAAATCCTTACTCATTGGTATGTAACATTGCTGCTGTCGCTGCGTTATGCATTCAGCTAGGGATTGCATCATCTCAGGTGTGTATTTTAAATAACAAATACCAATTTTATTGGTTTTTAATTACTGACATTGATTTACATTTTACACATTAATGGTTTACAGTTACTGTTACAATTACAGTCATTAGTTTAAATTCAAATAATACTTTAAAATGGAACTAAGTGTATTTTTGAATGGTCAAAATTTTATCTGAGTTTGTTTTACCTTAAGGTAACATTCAAGGCATCCTTAAGCTTTGAAATTAGTGCCTCATACAATTTTGCTAACCTAGGTATAAAGAGGTTTGCCTATCGTGGATGTGGTTGGAAGAACATTGAGATAAAAATGTGGTCAGATAAAAAAGATGGATTATGGTCATCAAGGATCTTTTTAAACAGAGGTTTGGTGGTGACTTCCTCACCTACAATTACAGCAGAGAACATGAAACAAGCGTCAGCAAGAAACTCACCATAATGGAGTAAAACTACGAGCATTGGAAAGCTCTGTATAACAACATTTTGCTTGATGGTCCAGATGTAATCAAGAGTGCCACAGACTTGCAGCACGAAGCATTGCAAAGCAGCACGTTTTGCCAACCAACTGTCAATGGTGAAGCGAAGATGGAAGTAGTTAATAATGTTTTCTTCTCGATTACATGTGAAGAGATAAGTAACTGCTCCACTCGCCCTTCATCAGAAGGTTTGTTGGTTGATGGTAATGGCTTTACCATTTGCTTCAAAATGCAGTTGCTTACAACAGCAAAGATGGTATCCACACTTATGCTCATGGTCATTTCAGAACAAGAACAGAGTTTGGAGGTAATTCAGTATCTTCGGGTACAACTTGGAGTTCCTCTCTGACAAAAGATCTCCTCGGTGCACCATCAGAAAGATAGTATAACACTGGCTGATTATGTGATATGACAGTTTATTTAAGTGAAAATACTTTCACACTCCAGATGGGATCTGTGGCGCGGCGTTTATCGCCCCCTTCATCTTCACCGGGAGCAAATAAGTATCTCACTTGAACCCCCAGAGATAGTAGAGACCTTAAGATGGTATCTACCTCAAGAAAACGGCAAAAATACGAATGTTGGTCAAAAAATTTTTTTAACTGATTTGAATTCTTTTATTGTTTGTTTTCACTTCTGGAGTGTTTTTTTCCTGGAATATCCTTTTTGGGAAAACAACATTGAGGGTAAAAGAAGGTATGGTCGGTTCGTTGCCATAGCAACAGGTTTGTTTACGCGTTGTTTTGGGTCGCGCATAATATCGCAATTTTCCAAATGATTATCCGCGTCGATTTTCCCTTGGAAGACTAGGATCTAGTTTGTGTTTCTGACTTCGTTCCCATAGTCTCCCTCGCAGCCGCTACCTGTGTCGCACGCAACGCTTTCCTCCCCAGGGAACGGCTGCTTACCCGAGCAGAACATTCCTTTCCTATTGATTAGCCAATCAGCGTGCGGTTCCCAAAATCCAGGAACCGTTCGCGGTAAATCTGAAACAAGATGGCGTCGTTGGATGAAGGTTTTGAGATAGCAGCTAAAAAATTTCAAATAAAACAGTTTAATCATCATCAGAAAGAAGCTATACGAAGAATCTTAGAAAAAAAACAAGATGTCTTTATAAATCTGCCCACTGGGTATGGAAAATCGCTTATTTTTCAAGCTCTGCCATGTATTTTCGATCACATATTGGGTTCTTCTGGTAGCATCGTGTTGGTTGTTTCTCCGCTGTTAAACCTCATAAAAGACCAAGTTAGATTCCTTAACAGTCTCGATATTAGCGCAATAAGCATCAGCGATGTTGAAAGCGAAGACGATCGTCTCAAAGTTGAACAAGGAAAATATTCCTTGGTTTATGGAACGCCAGAAGCATGGCTTAAGAACGAGAGGTGGCGAGCGATGCTCCAAAACACAACGTATTCAAGAAAAGTCTGTGCTTTAGCCATCGACGAAGCACATGTTATCAAGCAGTGGTAAGTAAGTTTTGAACAAACGTTATTTTATGTTTTACGAATTGTCCCAGCCTTACATTTTCTGCTCAGAGTTGTTTAGCACATTTAAGTATAGACCATACAACAATTTTTATTTTTTTTAATTTTTGTATTGTGTCCTCAGAAGAGATTACAGAATTAGTATTTAAGAAAATTTCGTTGCTACCATTATATATAAATAAACAAAAGCCAGTTTTTTAGATGAAGTGCCAATATGAGATGCCCTTTCTGATTTTTTTTTCTGAAGTTTCTTATTCTCGTATTTACTTCTCAGAAACTTAAAATCATGGTAACTCAAACTTTGTAATTTAGTTGCTATCATTCTAAGCTACGGTTACATGTCAGTCTTGTTTAAAATAATTATTAATCTACAAAATCCTGATAATAAAGTGTTGCCCATATTTAGACAAGGTCTATATCATACTCTTTATGAATAAACGATTTATACCCCACGAACACAACAGCTCTTTATGCTTTATATATAGTATAAACGTAAAAAAGTTTTAATATGAATTGTTTCCTCCAAAAACATGTTAGCCAGCATAGCAAAAAAAGTTTGAAAATGATCATTTCACCGCAGGGGGACATCAATAAACAAGAAACTGGCACCATTCAGAGATGCTTATTCCAAGCTGCACGAGTTTAGAAGTCTTATCACTGGTGCCAGAATGATTGCATTAACTGCAACAGCTACAGAGTCCACAAGAAAGACAATCTTTGATACACTTAGAATGAAGAATCCTCATGTAATATTTGAAAGTCCTAACAAAGAAAATATTACATATTCTGTTGAATATTTACCTAAGGATTTTGAAATTGAAAATTACTTCAGCTGGCTGGTAGAAGATTTGAAAGAAAAGAACAAGGATTGTGACAGAACAATAATTTATTGTCAGACCATAAACCAATGTTCTTTGCTATATGCAACATTAAGGGGACTTATTGGTGAAAATCTAATGACTCTATCCACTGGCCCATTGCTTGAAATGCTACACTCATGTACCCCATTATCTAAAAAGCAAAAGATTTTACATTCTTTCACAGAAGAAATTGGGAATGTACGTCTGCTAGTTGCAACAATAGCTTTTGGTATGGGCATTGATTGTAAGGCTGTGCGGCGAGTCATCCACTTTGGTCCATCAAAGAATATTGAAAGCTACGCACAAGAAACAGGTCGAGCTGGAAGGGACGGTGCCCATTCATCAGCATTTTTGTTGTTTAATGGAATATTGCTCAGTCATGTTGAAGGAGACATGCGATCTTACATTGAAAGTGATGAATGCAGACGTTGTGTTCTCTTAAACCACTTCCAAGCCGAATACTTACCTATTACACCTAAACACTTATGTTGTGATATTTGTGCTGCAAAATGTCAGTGTGAAATGACAGACTGTAGAAAATCTACAACCTATCCTAAAAAGGATGCAACTACTAAAGACTTCGAGCCTCTCCAGTGTCGACAAGTATCTCAATCACAGCAGGAGCAGGTGCAAAATTTACTGAGAATGTATCACAAGAGTCTGATTACACAACTCATGGACACAGTCCCTCAAGGAAAATTAAAGACCCTCACAGATGTTTCTTTCTTACTTGGATTCTCAAATATTCAAATAAATCAAGTATTGGATAATCTGAAACACTTGTTTACTTTGAATGACATTCTTAATCTCATTGAGATATGGGATTCAAAACATTGCAAGAAAATACTTCAAATCATAAACTTTGTTTTTGAAGATGTGAATGACACTAGTACTTTAGCTGTGGACAGTGATGAAAACACATTGGATGAGGATTTGTTTCTAGATGAGTGGCAAGTTTTCCTTGAAGATGATGATCTTTTAAACATGGCAGCAGAAAATTTATTCCAAGAATCCCATATAGCTACAGGTAACCACCAATTATCACAGCTGGCTGAAGATTCTTTTTTTGAACACAATGTAAGTGACTCCAATGCATCAGTGAATGTGGGTATACCCAATGCAATACAGGAGGTCTTATCAACAATTAGTGCAGGTCCATAAACTATCTAAACAAACTAAATCAAAGTTTCCCTTTATATATCTGTTAGAGGTTGATTTGCAGTTCAGGTTAATTTTAAGTTAACCTTGGTCAAGAGGTTATTTTTGAAACTTAGTTTAACTTAGCTCAAAATAAAACAAACTTGGTTATCTTACTTCAAACTAGGTTGTATGTGTTACAGGTAGTTAAACATATTAGACAACCTGCTGTAGATATTAATTTATAATTTCAGGGAGCTTGGATTTCTCTGGGAAACAAGAAAATAAGGACACTTTCATCTTATGGCTTATTCTTTAATTTTTAAAACCTGTTCATTTTTAAATAAATCTGCTGATTTTTTAAACTAGTTTATTTTCAAGGAGATTACCTTTTCAAACCATTTATCAGTTTTTTGGAAACGACTAACAGAATCAAGTACATAATGGTTAGCCTTAGGTTAATTTAATATTAACCTGAACTGAAATTTAATCTCTAACATATCCAATACAATTTAACAAAATATTATTTTAATTATTTTGTGCACACTGTACATTGACTTGAATGCTAATGTCAAAATAAGAGCTGGAGTCTTTGTATGGACAAATTGCAGAGTTGCATTACTGACAGACATATTTTTTTATTAATAATAATTTGTCACCATTTGACCCTCTGTTGCTCTTCTCATTAGTATTTGTACTTGTCAATATACAGTAATGCTCACAATACAGTGTACTTCAAATTTACATGTATGGTAACTTGACCATTCTTGAACAATCTAAACCACACTTATTCTGACCTCCAATTAACTTTGGAGAGAATGATTTTTGGCACAGGAAATCTAAAGCATTTTCGTATTTATGAGTTCTTTTTAATTTGCCCATATGAACCTGTGCATTTGACTTGTGGATGTACTACAATTGGTTAATTGCAAATGAAACCGAAACCTTTCACCTTGAATTGCAATTTGAATGAAGTTAATTATACTTGATAATAACTGCTGAGAACAATGTAAATCTGTCATAAAATGTAATTTATTTGTAGACCTGTTCCTATTAAAAACAAAGGAGTTTATCTATCTAAAACATACTTCTGAATATACATGTATTATGATACACATACAGTCAGTACCATACAGTCAAACCAGATCATGATTTTGTTTCATATATAACATGAACTAAAGATTCGACTTGATCTTCTCTTAAAGCTAAATGGTCTTAAACATATCAGAATTGGAAGCTCCACTTTTGATTGACAAATGAATATTTCAAAGCATAATTTTGAATATCTTGGTTTAATTTGCCTCACTAGCCTTTTTTAATATATTTGTGCATGCCAAACTTTTGTGTGATGTGTTTGGGTCATGCAAGATCAAAAACCTAATGTACAATAATGCAAGATCAAAATCTCAGCACATGACTACTTAATAATGTAAGTTAGAACCTAAAAAAGAAAATATGGCAAGAAACTCAACATTTTGAAACAAACTTATAGTGCATATATGAAATGAAAAATTCGAAAACAGCTTTATGTGTTATAATTAGTTGAAAAGGAATTTTTAAAACTTAATTATATAGGATGTTGTTGAAATTATTATAATTAGGTCTTGAGATATTCGTGTTTGAATTTTTTATCAGATGATGTCATAAGTTGTGTTTCCTGACTTTGTTATTAATAAATTGAAGTATTGTTTTTTGTAAACAATTTGAAAGCCTTGCTGATGATATTGGCAAGTTGATTACGATTAATGTTACTAAATAAATGCCAGATTTGAATAGCCTGTCATCTCCATAAACAATTTACCAAATTTCTTAAGCTAGTTCTTCAAATTGTTTTCAAAAAACAAAACTTTTAATGTCTGCAACTTGGGAACACAACTTATGACATAATCAAATTCAAATGTGAATGGAGAACTAAATGTGATATTGAAAAAATTTCTACACCATCCTTCCAACTTTAGAAACGTTTTTTTCAACTAACACATAAAACTCTTTGAATTTTTTACTTTATATGCATTTTAATATTCTGGCCTTCATGGGAATAGGACATTGGCTTAAATGCTATAACTACCAGAATGTTTATACATTTCCATTCTTGAGATTTTTATTTCCTCTTGAAAATAAGAGAGCAGTTGACACTAGTATTACTTGACTTTGAGTGTGCAAAGGATTCTGGTATTTCTCATTCTGGTAGTATCTGACTGCATCATGGAAATGCCCTATTCATGAGCTGACCAAATGGTATACTGTATTTATTTTTAAACAGTCCCAAAAATAGTCTAACTTCTATCTTGCCCTAATGCCAAGAGAAACATTTTTCTTATGCTTGTTGATCCATTTGAACATGTCAGATATGTCCAAATCATCAAGTCTGTTTCTTTGAAAATTAAGGAAGTGGGTGTACCGGCGTTCACCATCAAAAGTGAAAGCATTCTCTTCATTGATTCTCTTCACAAGTACTTCAACATTATTTAAGATGGAACATGCACCATGCTGCCCAGAACTCTGAACATACTGAAGAGAGCTGTCAATGTTACTCAGTACTGCTCTTGAATGGCTTTCTGATTTGGCAATACGTGTGACCGCTTTTTCAGAGATGTTTGGACCAAGATTCTTTATGGCTCCCTTCAGGTAGTTGTTGCTGTGTTCAACATCTAGATCAAGTGCAATGTTAGTGCCAATTTTTGCATGATTATTGACAAATCTGTTCCATACATATCTCTCACTGTCACGAGGAGTAAGTAAGGCGTGTACAAGAAAAAATTGATACAAACACTCCAGTGAGTATTTTGAGCTTCCACCACCATCTGCTCGGCAATACAGTAACATGTATTTGTACTGTCTCATCATCCTCTCTCCATCTCCCTCCTTTATAGCATCCAGAAAGTTTTTGAAGAGAAATCCATCTGCCAATAATGCACAATTATAATCATACATGTCATCTTTACTGGATTGCTCACTCTTTTTAGTGGGTTTGCTGAGTACAAGTCCTGGACCATTTTCATTGATTTGTACAGGAGGATCATGGGACAGTTCATGGACTCTCCTACTTTTTCCATTGTACTTAAATGAACTTTTACAGCCAGGAAAGCGACAAGGAAATCTTCCATCAGCAGTTAGTTGCTGTTGGTTTTCCAAGTTTTCTCTTTCTTGTTGCAGTAATGTACTATCAATCAGGTTATTCACAGCACTCTTATCAAATATGAATTCATCAACAACCTTTGCTGACAACTCCAGTAGAAGGTTGACTTTGGTAGACTTGGGGAATGTGTCTACATCTTTTGGTAATATATTGGGTGGCTTATGAGTTTTGCTTTCCAGACCCAGTACCTTCATAGCAGCAGCAATCACTCGTGACTCTACAACAGTAAGCAGAAAGTCCCTGTTGGCTCTATATGATGATTTTGGGTCACTTGTCACATTCCTTTGGTTGATGAGTGTTCGGTCAGAGAATAATGAGCAACTGTCACCATCTGACTTGGCACTGAAAAACCTCTTGTAAATCAACTGAAAGAGAAACTCATAAGTTAAAATATTATTTAAATATAATGGCATGATGTACATTTTTCTTAACTCTTAGGCAGAATTCATAATTTATTGCTGGAGAGAGGGGGGAAGTGGGTTAATTTTTTTTGTTGGGAGGGGGGCAGGGAGATCTGAATATTTTCCAGCCAGTCAAGAAGGAGATCTCTACTTATTTGGAGATTGACTTTCTTGATTATTGGTGTGATGTGAAACTTTTAATACCTATCCTGGGGGGGTGCTTAATTTTTAAAAATTTCACCTATTCCTCCACCCTCAACCATATATTATGAGTGCAAACTTAAAGAGTAAAGACAGAATTTATGACCCCTTACTGTCAAAAGTTTTACAGCAGCATGCCAGTCACCTATTTGGAGGTTAATTCCATCAAGTCTTTCTTCTTGTGATTCACCATTTGCTACTGAAGAGATGACATTGACTGCTCTTTCTACAGTGACTTGGTCCCCAGTGAATAACTGACCATCAACTTCACCATTCCACTTCGTGGGCAAATAAGTATGGAACTGTTGTAGTATAGCCAACATGTCTTCATTGATGGTCTCATTTTTGAAAATGACACCTAGTGGTACCTTGATTTGAAAATTAAATATCAGCTATATTATCCTTACTGCATGCCATGTCTTAACTACCACAAAACTTCTTTTCATTTTCTTTGAAATTACCAAGACAATTAATGGTACATCACAACAAACATAACAAAATGAGCTATCAAAAATGATTCTGGAAGTGAAGGCGCCCCTTCCCCCACCTCCCTCCCAAAAAATCTGTTTTTTAACATTCACAGGCCTTTGATTCCCCCAATCAGTATTCTTACCTCTGTTGTAAGCTTTTTAAAGATGTGCTTTTTAAAATATATTTAACAAAAAAATCAATTTGCTACAACCCCAGTCACAATAAGGGTCGTCCAACGGGTTATATTTGTCAAAACACCTTTGAGACTTCATAATTTTACTCCCATTCAGCCGTTACTAGGGCATCATATGCTAATCAATCAGTGCTAAAATAATACCTTGTAGGATTTTTGTGACATCTCCTTTTGGTACTTGTGTGGAATGTGATGTATGCACACATCTCTGAGAGGTTCCAGGAAGTCAAAATAGTTGGAGATAATTCTTGATGTAAGAATCATGTAGTCCATTCTCTGCCTTTCAGAATCATTGAGACTGGGAAGAAACATGATGTTCTGGACATCTAAAATATTTGCTGATGGTTGATCAGAATTCAGGAGGCTTCCACCAACTCTATTTTCAACCATTTTGTGGTTAACCCAGTGAAAGTCATAGTTTTGTTCTGTCACAGTGGTATTCCTCCTTTTCATAACAAGATCAATGTTATCAAATGCAATAACAAAACCAGGGTGACATGTGTTTAGAAGCTTTGATTTATCTTTTGATATCTGACTTGCCTCAGCAATTTTTAGGTTGGAAATAGCTTCTTCCCTCTTCTTGTCGAGGCTCTTTACAAAGGTGTTTTCTATGGTGATGATCTTCTTTGCATCCAGAAGAACCTTGTCATGTTGTTCACCAAAGTCATCAAGTTTTCCTAGTACAGTTTTGTTTGAAGTGGTTATCTTGAGCTTTGTGAACCTGCTTAGAGTAGACTGAAACACAAAAAAAGAGTGAATTATTGAATTAATATGTTGCGGCTAGAAAATACTTTTGGTTAATTTTTTCTAACCAGCTTAAAATTTTCCAACCAGTGTAGAATTTTCCAACCAATGAAAAAAAGTTATAACTGTTTTGTTTTTTCTAGCTGGGTTGTTTCGAATTGAATAAAAACATTTTATCATTCCTTTTTTTTGGTTCTATTTTCTTCACTTTTTTTCATTTTCTCTCTAGTTCTCTTCCAGTTCTCCGCATCCAGACCTTAACCCCAGTCCCAACCCTAATCCTAACCCTTTTTCCCACATACACTGCACCCCCACCCCCCACACACATCAATTAACCACATTTTTTTCACAAAGAAGACTGATATATTTGTACTCACCAACATTTGAAACTCTATACTCTGGATTTCAAGTCAACTTAATCATTAACACAAGGCCACACAATCAATCGATTTAAGTTCTCAAATATTTTCTATTCTTACCACAAATTTAATCTTATCTAGTTTCAAAATTTTAAAATGGTTTGAAAATTTCATATTGGTTGGAAAATTCTACGCTGGTTAGAAAATTTTAAACTGGTTGGAAAATTTCCAACTAAAAAAAAATTCCGGCCACAACAAATACATGAATACTAGCGATCACCACAAGTTAGTAAACAGGGGGTTTCAATAGAAGGAGGCTACCAGTGAAAACTGCTGACAACTTTACTACTGACTGCTGGCTACATTAGAAATAATAAAACTAATTTTGCCAATAAAAATTATTTGTTTTCAACCTCTACTATCCGCAGACATCTACTCTCCCTCCATAGCTGTCTATTTCAAAAACTATTGAAACCCCTGCTAAAAATTAAGTGACACTTGCAAACAATATTAAAGGATTATCCTTAAAAAAAGGGGGCTCCACACTGGGGGGTAGAAATTGATTTTTGAAAATCCCAAATTATTTCTGGGGCTGGCACTCTTTAACCCTTGAGCCACATTTAAATGAATCCAACAATGTTGGACCAACATATTGTAAAATTTTCAGTTGATCTCATGAACAATAAAAATGTTGGTCCAACATCAACTATTAGATCTATTATCGATGCTGCAATTTGATTGGCTGAACCACTAGCAGCCCACTAGTAGTGAAAAATGCATGCTTTGAAATCAAAACAATGGCAGCTGATTCATGTTTTCTGGGAAAAGTGAAGAAAATTATTTTCAACTTGACGAACTAGTTTGATTTTACAAAATCAATAATTCCTCTCACTCCCATGCTCTGCAAATCAATAGCCGATTTGGTGTGCAGTATCATGGGGTATTGACTCATAGCAAATTTGGGCTCAAGGTCAGGGAATAATAATTATATTAATTGTTAAACATTGTTCAAATGAAAGCACACTGTTGTGCCACAAAGTTGGATGATGTTGAACTAACATTTACATGTCGTTTTCCCAAACCTCTATCCCCCTCTTCACCAAACCTATACAACAAGGACTACTGGCCTTACAGCCACTGTCT
>JAPEIX020070859.1:0-11023 GCA_026122405.2 Zoanthus sansibaricus | reverse complement strand
CACCTAATCTTCCGTATTTAAACATGTTGCAGCCTCAATGCGTCCTTTCTATCTGTGGAACTTTCTTGACACATTACTTCTTCAACATTGTCTTCAAAACTTCTTTGCGTTCAACGCTGGGCTTCACATCACAACTTCTGTCTTTAGAATGGACACTAAGGCCAAATCGTTACAGGGCTTTACTGTAATTACTCCTTGAATCAATCATAGAATATAAGAATCAGAGCCTGAATGTTAGCAACCATGGACAGCTGTTTCGGCCTTTAATTTTAGGCCTCGAAAGCAAGTCACAACTAATCTACAGGCTCCAATTCAAATCCTATAGATGATATTGATACAATGGTTAGAAAGCGTAATGCTCGGTTAAATACTTTTACCTACCCAATTGACGCTCATCAGGCAGCTTCGCCTTTATTCATCGCATTTCGAGCCCGTAATATCAGGGGAACATTTATTTATAAATTAATTTTAAAATCAGGTTTTTTATATGGTATTGGTAATGATCAAATAATGCAAACAAAGATTCACCTTTTGTCTTTGGAGTGGGTTGGTGCGACGAAGGAGTCACTCCGCCACAGACCGCACACGTTGTGTTGAGCGCTGGTGTAGGTTGCTTGGCTAGCGCTCCTGTCACATAACAGGATAAGACAACGACGGGAACAAAAAAAACATTTAACCGCGGTTATCACTAAAGAGGATGGGCGGTTGAGAGATAAGTATTGCAAATTCTTCACATCTGAAGTCATTTGTTACTTTCTTGATCTTCAATTTGTTTCTAATTTTGGTAAAATAAATTAAAGGTGGGCACGTTTACAACTCTTTATCACAAACAGAATTATGGCAATGGCAAAAAAAAATTTTATTAAAAATTTGTCTCGTATAACGAAAAAAAAATTATTAAACATTTTAAAAACATCAAACAAACTGCGGTAATAAACTTTGTAGAACAACGCATGTTGTAGTTATTAAAATAAATTTAACTTGAAGTTTCGTGTTTTTAATCAAGTTGCGATGGCCAAAGTAGCCTGTTAGGCAGCCGGCCCATTTGGAACAACGATTATGCAAATTATCGAGCGGACCAATCAGCGTTCCTGACCAGATCCAGGACAGATTGACGTCATCAGTACGGAATTTCTGGTCGTGAAACGCAGACGTCTCTCACGCGAAAACCGGTGAGAGATGAGAGGCGGCTGTATTTGCAGGCTAGGTATTACATGGCCGCGAGGAATTTGAAATTTCTCTTTGAGTTTCAAAAATGTGTAGTATAGTGATAATTATAAAACCCGCTAACAACGTGATGATAATGACCATTTTATTTAGCTACTAGCACATTTGTGCTTTCTATATTTGACATTTAAAAAAATCAGTACTTCAATAAGAAACGATAAAAACCGTGAACAGCTTCGGCGAGTTTCTCACGGACATTTTGTTCTCCTGTTCGGGGTAGCTGTCTCCGAGTAGGGCCTGAAAACTATTTTTCTGGAATTTCAATTGGCTGATTTCTTACGTCTCCGTTCAAGCTTCCATTTAAGCGATTCAAATTGGACGTAAGTGACGTAAGAGGTATAGTACTCTATACGTAACAAAAAAGAAAACCTTCCGTTCTGCTTCCTTCACGGATCCGTCTTTCATTTGATTTACACATGAGCGTAAGCGCTGAGTATTGCGTCTTCGCATCCGCTTACATCAACCTTAATACGCGGAAGCCACTCCAAAGGTTTTCGTTTGAAAGTTGTTTTTCATTAACGTTTTTGTGAATGGTGCTTTGATGGCATCCCTTATCTTGCAAACACATAGAAAATTAGAATCAGCAGGGCAGTTCCATTTACTTTTTTGTCATTATAGTTATCGCTTGTAAGCGGTTTTGATGATCATTTAATAGGAACTAAATTTGATGTAACAATGTTCCATCTAAGTGTATGTTAAACAATAAAAGCGAATTTTATATTGAAAATGTTTTAAAAGAAGTACTAGCAATAATTGCGGGCGACCAAAGGAAGCTCGCAACACTAATCTGTGGAACGCAGGCCCTGTATGTATCTAAAGAGACTTTTTTTCGTCTTCCAACGGGTTTGAATGGAATGCTTTGACATACTCGTTCGACCACGTGATAAGAGCTTGTTTGACAGGTTGTGATACTTGATTTTGATCACTTTGCAGTTGCACATCTCAGTATTGTGCACACGTGGAATCTACGTTGTCTTTTAAACAATATTTTGAAAAATATGAACCACTGAGCAACGCACAAACTTGAGATTTTTTAAGTTATTTTATTCTATTTTCCCGACGCGTTTCGGTTGTATGCATCAACCTTCTTCGGAGATTTACAAAATTACAGTAGAATGATTAATATTCAGTAGCACATGGGCAAAAACATGAAATGACGAAACTACTGAATTACGTTTTCTGAAAAGATCTTTGGTGTAAAATAGATTTTTACGCTATCAGTGTTAAAATAAATTATTTTTGGGGCTTGCGATTAGCACTAAAAATATTGTTTTAAAAAAGATTTTCAGAAAAGGTTGTTGTACGACTTCCTTCAGTAACAATACTTCTTCAGTTCCCAGCCCGCACTTTCTAAGCTATGCTTACCCCTAGAATTAGTAGCATTTATTTTTTAAAGGGTTAGTTTAGTCTTGATACATAAATAACCTCGATTTGGTGTCTTCGTAAGGAGTCTGCGTTTCTTTGCTCAGCGGTTTCCCATAAGGCGTTCAGAACGTGAAAAGGGACTATTATATACGATTTTGAAAGTAACATCATTCAGTTTTGATATTGAAATCATAATGGCATTGCAGCAAGAGAAATGGGCAACACATTGAAATATACACCAGGATACTGGGCTTTGACCTTTTATTAAAAACTTGATAAAAGACTATTTACAAGTTAATTTATTCAAATTTGCGCATGTGCGCAAGTATTTTAGTACAAAAAGCAAGTAAAATGGAACTTCTTCAGTAAACACAAAGCAGATATCACATTAGGAAATTTAATTTAAACATTAATATCTGAAGTGAATGGAAAGTAACAAGTAAGCTAATAAAAATGTATAAATTTCAACAAAATATTAACATAAAAACTGCAATTACAAACACTGAGAAAAATAATACACGCAAATATCACTTTGATCCATCCAGATATTAAAAATGATACATCACAATGTGATATGTATCAGCACTGATTTGAATTGCTCAAACGAAGTCTCTTTGTAAGTTTTAACGAACAATTTGACTTGCGTTTTGTTCCCGAATCATTATGACGTTCTTGAAAATCACCTAAAAGAATATCATTTTCGCTTTCATCTAGTTCTGAAGTTTTCTCAATAGTCTGCTTTCGCAATCGTTGAGGAACATTCTTGCAGTTGCGTTCAGTTTCTGGAGACACCTCTGCCCATTTTCTGGTCAAGGAACTCGGGGAAATTCGAAATTTACTAGAAGTACTGAATATCGACTTTTGCGCACCGTAAAGGATCGGTGACTCTTGTAGTTGTTTTAAACTGGTTAACGATACTGGCGTACTTGGAAGTTTGGTCCGCCTGTGCGGAAAGGAGACGGGAACGAGGCTGAGAAACACGTCATCATCCGGGTCTGCGTCAAATGCATCACTGCTTCTTCGCCGATCTTTAGAACTGCTTCCACTAAACGATACTCGCGCAGATTGCGGTCTTTTGAAGTCCTTTCCTCCAAACACAACTGATTTATCTATTTGTGGTTTTCCTGACAGAGGAGAAATTGTTGGTGAACGTTTCTCCATATCTACGCGATCCTGACACAGAATATCTTCGTCCCAGACAACAGAGCTATTTTGATCGCTGCCAATTCCATCCAATATATCGTCTGACTCGTGTGAAGATTTTGAGTTGAAAGTAGTTTTTCTCTTACGTTTTGAGGGCGTCGCTATTGACTCTAAAAATCTTTTTCTCTTAACCCTTGTACCTTGGAATGTTATGTCAGGTGAGCCTGACAAACCTGAATGCACTAAATTTGGTGATCTCGGGGTAATTTTTTCAGTCGGTGACTTACTGAAGAATTCGGGCTTCGGTTTTCGCTGCTTTAAAATTTGATTCAATGGACTTAGCCTTTTCTTCTCGGACGGAGAACTTAAACTACAATTAACACGACGCCGTTTCATTGGCGGAGTGGATAATGCTTTGCGACGTGAAGCTTTCGTCTTTATTTGCTTTGGAGAATTGCTGCTTAGAATTCGTACGGGTGATGAGTTCATGGCACATGAATGAATGCTATCATCGCAGAGTTTAAGAACATCCGTTGCACACGATTCCGAATTCTTTAATGCATTTTCAGAAAAAGGAGATACAACGCTGCAAGTTGACTTCTTACTGTTTCGTTTTAATTGTAGTTTCTCAGTCTCAACTTCCTCTACATTGCTAGTTTTCGTAGCTAATACATTGCAAGAGTTACTGGACAATGGCGATTTAGTAAAAACAGTTCTTTCGGGAGGCGAATGTTGATCTTTTCTACTTTCAATTGCCTTTGGCTTTGAAGGGGAATGAACAGCACCAGTAGAGTTTTCCGGTAATGCAACTTCTTCTGTTTTACTATAGCTTCCGCGTTTTGTATTTGGATCAGTAGCTTTTAAAGGAGTCCGCTTTAAAAAGCAATCTGTTCTCATTGGCAAGACATCACCATGTGTTGCAATCTGTTTACAACTAACTTTCCGTGACTTGTTGGGTGACAAAGCATCAGATGTGTTGTCGACCTTGTCATTTTTCGTTGAAGGACCTGTTCGTTTTTGCGGGCTTCTTGGTAATGAACTTGTTTCAAATATATCTTTTACGATAGTTAGTTCTTCTCCACTGTCGTCTGCCCCTCGTTCTGATAGTTTCTTTTGCAGTCTAGCTGGCGATTTATTTGATGATTGTGTTTCATTGTTTTCACCACACGTTGTAGAGGAGAATGCAGGTGAACGAGCAAGTAGCTTGACCGGAGTGATAAAACTCACAATATCATCCGGAGATGAATCATTTTCAGGAGTTGAAGGCTGCATTGGGTTTATGGAAATGAATTTGGAAGAGACGCCATTTTGAGGGTTGGATAAAGCGGCTTGTAGGCCTTTTTGCGGTGTATTCTGGGGGTGCTGATAAGACGAGCTTGACTCATTCCTACAATAGAGCACACAAATGTTTCAGATCGTTTAAAACCTTTGATCACCTAACCCTAGTGATTCCTATTTGAAAACAGACATCGGAAATGTTTTGTACTAAACTTAGCCTAGCACTGCAAAGTTTGTCAATCTGTTCTCACAATCTACTTCTTATTTTCATGGATCACTAAAACAGTCAGCATTCGGAATTAAACGATCTTAGAGCTTTACTTTGAATACAAATCATATCCTGAAGGGCAAAAACATGTCTGCTTGTTTGTGCCCGACGAATATATTCTTACAATTGAAAGTCCTAACTAAAAAAACTGTTACACCGAACAAAATCCTTTCTCTGGCTATTTAATTCAGTGCTGTCGCAGCAAGTGAGCAGAATGGTAGCGAGTGGAGACAGCACCAATCGCCTTAGTAACCGCAGCCTGGTTAGCCAGAAAACTAAACTTTTTCTACTCGCAAACTTCCTACGCCAACCGCACTGCATAAATAGTCTATTTATAACTTATAGTTAAAGAGAAAGATACACGTACTTTGATAGTTCATTTGCTTCTCTCCTCTTTTCTCGACCCTTCAAAGGTCCCGTTGATGTGAACCCAATACATGAGAATGATCTCCTTTTGAGTAACCGTGGTGAGGAGCGCAACTTCATTAACCGTTTTCTCTCCGGTGTCTTCATCTTTAACTTCTCTTTCCCGGATGCTGCACGTTCAGATCCCGACGTATCCATTGTTGTCTTCAAAAGCGAGTGCAGTGAAAACCGTTTGCGCAGTCTCGGTGAGAACCTCAAGGGTGATACTATTTGGGTTTTACTCCTAAGAGTTTTCACAGGTGTCTTCTTTGCGTCGTTACAATCGACTTCTGACCGAGGCGAGTTTTGCTCAGCCTGCTCATCAGTGACGTTGTCAATTTCGGGTTTCTTTGAGGGCGAGTCACGAACAGAAGTAGCGGTGAAAGACTTTGTCCTCGTGATGAGTTTAGCACTTGCAGAACGACCATAGAACGAATGGCTTCTTTGAAACTTGACGGATGCTTTGTGTCTCCTCGGACTACGACGCGGCAAACACTCAACTATGAAGGAAACGAAACAATAATGAGTTACATATCATTAATAAGATAAAGATATTACACGATAGCACAAAAATACGAATTTGCAGAGGGAGAAAAACCCCTGGAGTCAGTAGTTGAGACCGACAAATCCAAGCACCACGGAAAAGGACGTTAAACTACGTGTTTGTGTGTGAATGTCTGTCATGTGAAAGGTCTCCGTCAACTTTAGAGTCCCCAGTTAGTAGGCCTTTGCCTGCTAAAGTAGTAGTAGTAGTAGTAGCAGTAGCAGTAGTAGTAGTAGTAGTAATAGTAGTAGTAGCAGTAGCAGTAGCAGTAGCAGTAGCAGTAGCAGTAGCAGTAGCAGTAGCAGTAGCAGTAGTAGTAGTAGTAGTAGTAGTAGTAGTAACAGTAGTAGTAGTAGTAGTAGTAGTGAAGTATTCTTTAATTTGACATGATGTAAATTGCTCCATATTGTCAAAGCCAGCTATTTATATGCAATATCATTTGATAAAACTGATTTAAAAGGCATCCTAGTTTGATTATGTAGTAATTGTAGCAATGGTGAGCTCCCAATTTTACGTTTTATGTGTGGCTAAAAATGATTAAATGACGAGATTTCTAATGCTTGATAAGCAGACTAATTCTTTCTTTCCTATCAAAAAAAAACGTTTTTCTTTGAAAAAAGTACCGAGCTCTTTCGTATCAATTAAGAAGCTTTTTTGATCGTTTTCAGATTAATTGTTTTTTTTAAAAAAAACTTTATTGTGAGAAACAAACTGAATACGCTTAGTTATCTAGAAAACATGAAGAATTAGCAATTCAAGTCCTGCCTTATATAAGTATTTTTGGTTTGGTTGAATTTTTGAGATGAGGGTCAAAAATCAAATGTGATTTCAATTTGATTTTGGAGAAGCGGCATTTTACAATTGGCAACCAGCTGGCAAGCTGGTAGACCGTATATTAATGTGAATAGAACTAGGAGCAGCTGTTAAGAAATAATTTACAAATGAGACATAATGAAAAGATAAAATTGTTTTTAATGAAGCAAATAAGTTTTTTAGTTTTTTGTTTTGATTTAAAAAACGTTTCTGTCAGTATACGAGTTATCGCAATGCTAAGAAAAGAGTTTTATATCGGCCATAGTCTCCGAATATGTACTCCATGCAAATGTGTTTCTTTACAATACACATTTATAGTTTCTTAAACCGAATGTGTTTGCAATCTTTTTTTGAAAAATACGAAATAATCTGTTTATGAAATATTTAATAAGTGTATAAATGAAGATATTTGCTTGGGTATTTGAAAAACCGTTGAACATCGGAACGTCGACACTTGAACAATATTAGTACTAATATCATTTTTGAGTAAGTACGTACTGAAGAAGCCAAATGACAAATCACCATTTGAATCGAAGAGTTTTGGCGCTATACGTGTAAAATCAACAGAAAATCTGCGGTTTCACCATGCAAGCTTGATTATTTCGGGAATATTTTCAACCTCTTTGCTTTCTACGTTGATCTAAATGTTTCCGTTAAGAACAGTTTAAAACAGGTGTCTCGTCACTGCTTCTTTTCTACCACAGTTATAAAACTCTCTACGCTTTTGAGTACGATCAGTAACAAATATGTTTTTCAGTGCCAGTTGTAAAAAATTTTTTCGGGACTTACTTTTGTGTTATTTGAACCTTTTTAAGTGAAAAATAAAACAACTTAACATTTTTGTAAAAACTGAAAACTACAATAACATAATGTTTAGTTTTCGATATCTACTACATTTTTGTTTTACTTTTTAGATACTCAAAGGTAACATAAACCAGTTTAGGCTTATAGAAAACAATGTCTTTTACACATAGAAACGAGCCAGGAGGTGAATTTGTCATGCTAAGAAAAATTATCTCGTAATACGAAACCCGATGTTCAAACTTTTTACTTTGAAAAGGAAATCTAGTCGGAATACCATATTCAACATTGGGTAATTAAGTTTCTTTTTCGATAGCTGCCTTGTGATTTTTACAGAAAATGCTGTCTTTTATTCCGTGAAAGCTATGCTGAAAATTTGAATATATAAAACTTACCTGAAAAAACTCTTTCTGAAAATTTCTTCGGCCATATAAGTTACAAGGATGGTTATAAGAAAGTAAAGTGTGTTTAGAGAATTTCTTGCCATTTCGCTAATTATTTTTTTCCATTTTTCTTCTTTGCTTTCAAACATATTGACTTTCCAATTAGTCTTGTTCAGAGGCTTACAGTATGCACATCAGCGTAGCCACAGGTAAACTGGGACAACGAAAATTGACGGCGCTTTCTTTTTGTTTGCCAGAGACAGAAAATCAGATAATGAACTCAATTAAGAACTACCACTCAAAAATAAAATACGACAAAAAAAACAAATTTGCATTTTTAAATGACATAATCGGCCGCAAATAATCAAACCCCTGGATCTTCAGTGTGGGACTATCGAATAGCCACAAAGGTTTTATGGCAGTTTGTTCCAGGCGAAACAGGTGATGTAGGCCATTTTAAGGAAATTAAATTTTCTTTGTGTCGTTTTTTGTTTCCTGTTTTTAGTTGCTGTGGCATTGTGAAAAGCGTCACAGGTGTGGCCTTTATTTTGAAGCGAAGGGGAAGATACAAATAAATTAAGCCAAGAAGATAGGATATAAATTGTCAGAGCTGGTGTAGGAGATGCGACTACAAATGAGAATGTGGAAAATCATGAAATTCAGCTGGAAGAAGGGGAATTCGAGACGCAAGATGATTCTTAAGGTGATGCCAACATTGAGGACCTAAATGACATAAAGGAAGATGACAATATAATATGAAATATGGAAATTATATTAATGTCATAGAAACAATAATCTGGTCAATATCAAAAAAGCAAGCAAAAGCCATCTAAAAGAAAATACTAACGAGAATATAGACAAGATACTAACAACAACAATTACAGAAACGAACAACCTCAATAATGCAGCAAGCATCTATGTTGCAAAAGAGCTTGGTCTAAAATAGACTAAACGGAACGAGAGCAAGATGCCCTGGTGGAAAGGAAGATTAAAGGAGACGAAAAAGTATTAACAACCTGGAAAGGGTAAAACGGGGCGAAATAAGGAAAAGAGGCAAAATGTTAAGAGGAAAGGGACAAATACGGTGATTGAGGAGTTAAAATTAAATAACCATACGTGCCAAACTGCAACGATAAAGAGATATGAAGAACATATCACACAAGTATAAGCAGAACATAATGTTCAAACAAGATCAAAAGAGATTTTACCAGAAGTTAAATGACAAAGCTAGGAATGAGAATGTTATCTCTTAAGCGGAAAAGAAGGAGGTTTTGGAGTGCCATTTGGAGTGTAAGTAAATAGCATAATAGAAATGTGGAATGGTTGAATAATATCATGAATGACATTGGAGATAACCAACATGGGAAATTGGAAATAACATCTGATATGGTAACCAGTCAGAGTAGAAAGATGATAAATTGGAAGTCTGCTGACAGTGTAGGGTTTTTGGGTGAAAAAACTGAGAGGACTTCATGCATAGGAAAATTGCCAAGCAGTTGAATAACATATTGAATAGAGAAGAGGAGCAACCGGAAAGGCTTGACTTTGGGAGAGCGATCTTGTGTTTAAAGGACCACAGTAAAGGAAATGCAGTGGACAATTTTAGACCCATTTCTTGTCTCCCCTTGATGTGATATGACAGATGTCACTGATGAGATAATGTACAAACATATGGAAGAGATTCTACCCGAGCAGCAGAAGGGATGTGGGAGGAGAAATAGGGGGACCGAGGATCAATTTCTTGCATTGATAAGGCAATCTTTAAAGACTGTAAAAGAAGACACACGAACCTAGCCATAGCCTGGATAGACTACAGCAAGGTATGATATGGTGCCACATGGTTGCATAGGGGATTGTCTGGAAATGTTTAGGACTGCAGTTAATGTGAGACAGTTCCTCCTTAAAGTTGTAAAAGAAGACACACGAACCTAGCCACAGCCTGGACAGACTACAGCAAGATTATGATATGGTGCCTCATGGTTGCATAGGGGACTGTCTGGAAATGTTTAGGACTGCAGTCAGTAATGCGAGACAGTTCCTCCTGAGTAGTATGGATAATTGGAGGACTGAGTTGACATTGTGTGGCCAAACATTGGGAGTTGTTAACATTAAGAAGGGGTTAATCCAGGAAAACAGCCTCTCACCATTGCTTTTTATGTTTTGAGACAATTAAGAGCCTGTTGCGAATGTGGATGACCTGAGTTTAAAATATACAACCTCTTGTTTATATATGAATCTGCCCCCCTCCCCCATCCCCTCCATGGCCAGATATATTTTTATGAAGAACTTTGGAATGCATTGCAGTAATTTCATTAGTTTTTCTTAAATCTTATTGGCAGTTTTTTTTTAAATGTAAACTAATAAAAAAACAATCCATTAATTTTTAATTTTTGCTCAAAATATTGCATTTTGGGTAATTTTTTATTTCATCGAAATTTCTTTTCTTGCTGTTCTTTTCAACCATATGTTGCTATAAGAACAAACATTACAAACATTTAGTCATATTAATTCAAATATTTATTCAGATCCATTTAAAGCAGATTAAGGCGGGAGTACACATGAAATCTATTTTCTTAATTTGGTGGTTTTTTTGATGATATAATTTCATGTCAGTAAGCATAATCAATAGTGAATGCCAAAAACTAGTTTGTCGATTTTACTGTTGCCTTGGCAACCAAATGAGAGGCATTTGTTTGCATTTTTAAGGGTTCATTTGAGAAAAAAAAAGTCTTTCTATCCTTAAGGAAATACTGTAAAAATGAGTTGATATTAAAGTCAATATAGTACTAAATGAGA
>JAPEIX020070774.1:0-11024 GCA_026122405.2 Zoanthus sansibaricus | reverse complement strand
GATAAAAATATGGCCAGATAAAAATATAGCCGTCTACGTGTAAACGCTGCCCGAGATAGAAATTCTCTATCAAAAAAATCTCCTGGGAATTTCAAATGCCGAATCATTGGTTAACACGCTTTGGCTGTTCAACTCTGTGCACTTTGGACTTCGCAGCTTCGATGAACATCGCCAGATCTGTTGGGGAGACGTTATTTTAATGAAAGATACGGATGGAATTGAGTTTCTACAATATTCTGAGAGACAGACCAAGATACGGACCGGCGCTGAACCTCAAAACGTTTGTCCGATAGCACCAAGAGCTTATGCCACTCCAGGTTTACCACGCGAACGAGATCCTGTTGTTGTTTACAAAACATTTTCTGAGAAAAGACGCAAGTGTATGAATCAGCCAGAATCCTCGTTTTATCTTGGAGTGAACCAAACAAAAATAATCCTGGTAAAAGCTGGTTTAGGGCGAATCCAATGGGCGTTAACGAACTCAATAGTTTGATGAAAACCATGGCTGAAAAAGCCAAACTTGGAAGTGCCCGTCTCACAAACCACAGCGCGCGAAATCGAATGGTTCACACGCTGAATGACAGCAATATTTCGCCAAGCCACATAATTCAACTATCAGGTCACAGAAATGTCCAGAGCATCAACAATTACAGTCATGTATCCCAACAGCAACAAAAACAATGTCTCGGATTCTCAGTGGTGCTAGTGGTTTAACTACAGCGATTGCTACGGAAACTGAAACTACGACACTATCCTTGACAAAAACGACACAACAAGATGAGTCCCACCTCGACAGCAAAAGGCTTGTTTCAGGGCGCTATTTTCCATGAAGGAAATTTTACCATCAATATTGTCCTGTCTACGGCTACAACCCGTACAGAAGATCACAGGTACAAACGCATTAAACGTATAATAGACTCATCAGATGATGATAATAGTCTGCAGCATTTCTAAGCTCTAAAGGTTCGTCTTCGCGGCAGTGACATTGAGCAACTACATAAGTTAAAGCTTAAGTCGTACTACTCATGCAGTTTTATGCTAGACTGTTGTAGTCAGCTATTGGAACATCAATAATAATTTATTGGACATTCATTGTGTATTTAATCCTCTTTTGAAGGATTTTATTTTTAGAATAAGATTTCATTAACTCAATACAAGTTTTGTTTTTGACTTCAAATCAAGCCCAATATTAATAAGACTTAAGTTAACACGTTTTGTAATTTTCTACCAGAAAAATTTTTTTAATAAAACTTTAGAAAACTCAACATCTCACTGTGTATATAATAAACTCGCTATGTACAGAGAAACTAGTAACTGTTATTATATGCATTTTTCATTGGCCTTTGTGAAAACAAACTCGTGCACAAATACCGTACAAAAGCACTTGCCATGAATAAATCTATATTTTCAAAGCATGTGTAAGAAAAATGAATTTATATAAGTTGTATTTTCAGTCATCAATAGTCAGTTTAGTAAGACCTATTTTTTATGGCTACTGTGTCGATAGACGCATAGCCATATTGCTAACGTGCTGGTAAGTGAGCCCGTTACACCATAACAGAACTCCTAGGCAAGTTACCAAAAAACACAGGAGGCCCGTAAAACCTCGAAACACTGTTCTGAATCGAATAACTGTCATCCGATTAACTTCCCAATCAATAAAAACTACGAAACATCGATCGCAACCAATCAACAGTCAGCCAATAAACTTCCAAACCTCCCATTGGCTCTTTTTGGCATCTCTTCAACTTCCCTGTTTTCGTGCAGTAGCTATAAGCGCTTTTAAAGCGGCTTTTATTAAGGCTTGCTAATAAACCTATTACATTTGGGCATGTGGAGAAGAACACACGGTGCCACTCACTTTATCACCCCTCAAAGCTCAAAGCAATTGCCCAGATACCTTCATAATAGACCAAAACCTATTAATAAAACTGCTACCAACAAAATGATACTAGCAGAAGACATACCACCTTCCCTTGTCAAAACTACAGAGAGTGATGGTGTTTTCAAGGTGAAAAGCCAGAACGACTTCCAAAGATGGTACTTGGTACAATTTGGGAATAAAGACGAACGACCTCATTATGAGTGCCAGTTCTGGGTACGGAACCACCTCCCATGCAAGCACTTCTTTGCTGTATTTAGGCAATATCCTGAATGGGGATGGGAGAAACCGCCCAAGAATTACGAATTCCCCTATGCTTACCTTAGATGAAGCCATTATAGGACAACCATCAAATAACTTCATGTCATCTCCATGCACTCAAGTTGTTGATGACAACCTTAACTCCCCCATACCCAGTCAAAACATCCAAATGGAACCTGGTAAGCACCTACATGTAGCATGTCATATGCACACCTTCCACAGATAAAGTGTTTCCCCTAAGCCTTGGGCAGTATTTGCTGAGAGATTCTTGGGCAAAATGGTAACAAATTACATTTCTAAGTTAACAAAAGAGTTTAAATCTTTGGATTGCATGAAAAAATAAACATGGACATAGTGCAGAAGACGTCTCCTAAGAGCGTTTTTTTCTCACGGTCAAACCGTGAGCGTTGGAAGGTTTGAGGACGGGAGGTTTTCTGTTCATTTCTCTTTTGTCCCTTGCCATGAATAATCATATTATTCATAATCTTCTTTATATATGTTTCCACAAACTGTAATCTTTACATACGTCAGTCTCCTAAAAGTTATTTTTCACTAAAGCTCATAACCATAAAAAGAATGTATGTACATATATAACAGATGTATAATATTACCTCTAATATGTCCAACAAGAAGTTCTCGGTGGAAGTAGAATGCTCTGACAAAAACTGCGACGATGACTTGCGAAAAGCAACAGCTTTCGTCAGCCATTGCTCACTCGCAGAAGCCATTTTTTTGTAAACCGTTACTAAGAAGGTCTGTCTATAACATTTTCTACAGAATTGAGGAGGTGAAGATGCTTCACATGTTACTTCCGTTTGCTCCAAAAAAGTAAGGCCATTTTGAGTGCAAAGCACAGCGTTGGCCTGGATCGAGCGTATCAAATGCAATTGTTACTTGAGAGAGATCGAAACACGAGGCCATATATTTCAAACTAGCTTGGAGTAATAAACCGTGATTGCTTGACATGAAAAACTAAATAAAGCTCAAGTACTAGGAAAATTCGCAATATCAATTTGTTTGAACAAAACCTTTTTAAGTACACGATTATTTTTATTTGCACGTCCTCTCCCACTCCCCCATGAAATGTTTTATCGCATGCTAAGTCTCACGTTTTGCGCTGTGTAACCTCCCCTAGCATTCATTTGGATAAATCTTTCAATGACAGGTATTGAATAGTATTTTGCTCAACGCAAAGGTGATAAAATCATGAGAAAAGAGGTAGAAAACCTTATCAACATTCTTGCCAGGGTTCCTTTCTTCTTAATGATTGACGCCTGTGATCATTTTGACGCTGGCGGCAAATGGAGAACTGTTTTAGCTGCCCTAGGTGAGTAATCGATAAACCTTACAATAATTGTTGTACGAAAGAAATCAAAAATTTTAAATGTGTATATTACGATAACATCAGATAAATGAAAGAGAACACAGGAAAGTACCTAAGAAATGTGATCTGTTATTTAGGAAAATTGGGATTTGCCTGGCGAAAGTGGTCCACGCTAATTTCTACTTTGAGTTTGAAATTAAAACGTTCTCTGAATTAATTCAGCTGCACGGAGAGTGATATTAAAATTTTTCCCTGTCAGTATCAGAATTTAAAAAAAAAATTACTGAAATACAGCTGATTTTATTTGAATCGTATAGCTAAAGTCAGTGTAGAGGAAATGATTTATTCAAAGTTATTTTCAGTTCAAACTTTCAGCAGAGTGTCAGAAGGAAAGCTAAATCGACAAAAAAAGTTATTTCAGTCAATCAGCGTGCGCATGCGTGATTTCCTTGCGCTGTATGTTTCTGAAACCCGTTTTGTTATGTGATGAAAAAACCTAGGATAAAAAAGAGCTCTATTTTGACAATTTGCTGTACACCCATGTTTTAAATAACTAAGCATTTAATCCAATAAATAATGCTTAGTTTACACTTGGTTTGAAAATTGAGATCTGCCCTGTTGCCATTGGCAATTGCAGTTTTTGTTCTAAAGGTGAGGGAAATTTGACTGGAAAGAATAAATTGAAACCTTTTTTTGCAATACTTATTATACATACTAGTTTGGGTAAAGTTTCCATATTGGGGCATACTATTGTTTAATCATATATAACCTTACTATAATTTTCTGGACATACAGTGTAAAGCATTGTATCTTTGATAAAATTTGATTTTAAGTAAATTTGAAGTCTTAGTTTTAGCACGCTGATCTTAGTGTTCTTATATTTTATTTCCAGGTTACATTGTAAGTGTGATTGGAGTATTTACCAGAATAGAGCTACTGCTGACATTCTACTGCTGGCTCATTGAAATGACTTTTGTCATCTTCCTTTTTTATTCAGTGAATGTTATCAGTGGTAATGTGTCGCTAAAGGCAAAGGACCACACAGTTGGTTTTCCCAACACAGTATTAAACCATGTGTTTAGTCAGAGTCATTTCTATGCGCAAGTATTAACCACAGCAAGCATTGCTCTGTCGTCACGTAAGAAGTGGACCGAATTAAAAAGTAGCTGGACTCTTATAATGTTTTTCATTTTACCTTTTGGTATTCAGATCTTGTTCAGTCCATTTAACCAGTCCTCAGAAGTTATTTACGGGATTTGTCTTGTATTTCTGTGTTGTTTAACACTGTTTGTACTGTATGAAGCAATCAAGGTTATGTTAAGGGGCCTAGAGCTTCTCAAGGAAACATTAGAAAGTTGCAGGGTGATGATTGAGAATTTTGGATGGTTAGCATTTTTCAGAAATCACTGGGATCGTGCAAACATCACCAAGGTGATGCTCATTTCATGGTGGGCAAAGTTTGTGTACGTACTATGTACTAGGTATGGATGTTCATGGCATGGCATTTTTTTAAGCTTTGGTGATTGCTGTAATTCCATCTTTAGCTTGCTTACAGCAAGTGTTGTGGTGGCTGAGATGTCCAAAACATTGCTGCAGTTTGTAAGGTTGTTGTTGAGTGGTGAAGGACCAGAGCAACATGAAGATGAAACCCATTTTGGAGGATGGAATGAAGGAGTATCATTTTTCTTACTTGGTTTGCAAACTGATATAATTTCGGCAAAATCAGTGGA
The DNA here is from genome assembly GCA_026122405.2 of Zoanthus sansibaricus. NCBI lineage: Eukaryota > Metazoa > Cnidaria > Anthozoa > Zoantharia > Zoanthidae > Zoanthus > Zoanthus sansibaricus. Next base: position 5,827 of record JAPEIX020070774.1, on the reverse strand, counting down.
GCGGTCATTGATTGTAAGTTTGATAATATTTGTGACGTCTTCCCTGCTGATCCAATCAGCATTTGAAATGGTGGAGCCAGTTTTGGTGTCTTTGGGTGCAACATACACTGGAGTTATAAATGGTCGTCACCTCAGAACACTTGCATTATCTCTGTTGATTTTACTGATCCCATCGTATCTGATTCACACTATCTGTAGTACATTTGACTTTGACTCCTGGCTGTTCATCATCATATCCAGCAATGTAGTGACGCTAGTTCAGATCATTGGCGCACTAACAGTCTATGGCATGTTTGTTATGAATGCACGTGCTAAAAGCTCATGGGAAAATGTTGATGACTACGTTTATTATGTCAATGCTGTCTGCAAAGTGTTTGAGTTTTGTATAGCAGTCATTGTAGTTCTATACAGTGGATGGGCCACAGTCACAGGAGAATGGGACCTCGTAGGTGAGTATGCAATATTTTAAAGTTTTCAGTTAAATTTGTTACTTTATAGCTATATTACAGGTCAAATTTATATTCAGGTTATTTTTTTATAACCTAATTCAACTTTTAACATCTTAGTTTATTTTTAGATCAATCTAGGTTATTTTTCTATCAACTGTCTGAAAAAGGGCCGTTAATTTTTGGGATGTAGATGATAAATACCCGTACGAAAATGTTAGGCTGACAGTAGCGTGAACCAGGCGAAATTCTGGCCATAATGCTTTTTAATTACCATGACTGGAGCGATACAGAGCCATACATCGAAAATTTTCGTTCATCGGAAGTAGCGATACATTTGTCCAGCTGTATTAAGGCCAGAATTCAGGCCTGAACTTTTTCGTCAACGCGTATAATATCGGGAAATTAGTTCGCCAGCCTTTGAGACATGTGTCGGGCCATTTTATCGCCCAAAGTCAGGCTCGATATTAAGAACTAATTAATTCACGCGATCAAGTACGACAATTCTTTAATTTAGACTGAAAAGTTTTCCTTTCTCGAGTTAATTCCAACTTACCGACATTTTAATTTCAAATAATTTTTTGTTGTTAAAAATTAGTTTAACTTAAATTCCAAAACGGTGTCAGGGATTTTTGATAGTATGCGACATTAAATTTTTAGAGCTGATTCAACAAGCTTTTACATTTCGAAGACATAGATGCTTAGAATTGACTTTATATAAAAAAAACTAAATTGAATTTTCCAAATTCCCTGACATAGTTTTGGAGTTCAACTGAACTTGCTGATCATATTTTTCACGATTATAAGAGCTAACAGATTCTGTGATTATAGCGCAATCGGCTCCAATGGCATCCTGATTATCAACAATGCACTCCTTTTCCACGCCATCGTTTTTCGCCACAACAAATCCTGAAAAATCGTCGTGTAAACCATTTCTGGCCTCATTTGAAGATAATTGCTGTACTTCATCTTAGAACTAGCGTCCTCCGCCATAAGGTTAAGAATGCTTGATTGTGTCCTAACCCTGGAATTCCAGTTATATAATTATGTTATAATTTATATACTTGCATGCGAATTCATTAACCATATATTATTCTGGAAAAATACACAACACAAATCATTAGATTTTCAGCTACGCAGTTTCTGTTGGCAGCTAACCAGAGCACTAACACAAGCCCTGTTATAAAAGTTCTTAAAAACCAAGCATTAGCGTGCACCAACTTTGACATATCTTCTACTGAGGTCTTGAACTTCGTGATAATTAACAGCAGGCATTTTCGTGATCTATCAGATTACAACAGATAAGTAACAACAGCTATAAAACATGGAAATGGTACAGTTCACGTGAGTGAGAGGAAAAAGCTCATTAAAAAAAATCTGAACAGCAAACATTTTCATTTACTTTCTACTGACGGAACCTATATTGACCTTGTTTTATTTGAACTGTTTGTTTCTTTAATTATCTTTGTTTTATTATTTTTCTTTTATAATTTCAACTTCATACATGGAATGACATTTCTGTAAAAAATATTAAAAATTATTTGTAACTCATTAGCTATTTACCGTAAATATGTAATGTCTATAGCATTGTCCAATATTAAAAGTTTTTGCACTGGCCTGCCTAGCGCGTAGATTAGTTTTGCAGGCCATTAAAGCATTGTATTACAATCATTTTTAAAACCTGTAAGAAATTGATTGAGTGATTGACTGATTGATTGAAAACTCTTCATAGTGCATCAGTTGCGTCACGCGATTTTGATTTTTGGCGCACCGTTTCGGAGAAGAGTTAAATCGTCGAAGACATTCAAAGTTGTAATTGCTGTTTAATTTATACCACCTAAAATGTCTCACGCCTGCATAATAATATTTTTCATCGGACAAGAGTGTTGCCATAATCCCTAACTCTCGATGCATTTTGCGAGACCAGTTTGCCCCTTCGGAATAGGTCGACGTCTCTTGGAAGGATCCAAACAGTGATGAACGCTCCAGATACCTGGGAAAAGTTCTACAAATTATTGGACCTAAAGGTATGTTCAATAGCATATTAAAGACATAAGCAATTCAAAGCAAAGTGTATGGATTGTTTGATGGATTTATCGCTTTGAATACTAATGAATTTTTTATGGCGCCAACTCAGTATTTCATGCACTCGTCATTTTCTATCACTTGTTTCAAAATTTCTTTAAATTTTTTGTAACCTTCTTTATAATAAGCTTTGATAACAGGCTGTTAGCATTACAAATAATTTAATGATTTTCGACTTGTGAAATATATTTACAAGACATCTAACGTTTTGAAAAATTTACTTAGCGTAACGGTTATGAAACTCTGTAACTGGATACTGTACTGTTTTAAGCGCCAAATATTGTTTTATAGCCATGATGGATGAGTATGCAAAACTTTCAGAAAAAAGAATTAAGTTTTGGGTTATAAGTATAACTTATCATTTAATACAAAGGTGAAATACAATGACTAACATTTTAAAATCTACTAATTACTTAATATTACTTTTTTGATTGTTTTTCTTTCTTTTTGTGTTTACTTCAAATGGTCCCTTCTCCAGAGGTGTGTGCTTTTTTAAAAGCGTATGTCTGTTGAAACAACTTGTATGGATTTGCTGATGATCAGAATGAACCAACTGTATCTTATACTGTTAAAGCAAACCTCACTCCCGGTATCAGCAGAGGTAATAGGGTCTTTTCAGTTAAATTTTACTGGAAAGAGATAACTTGATCCATTGACGGTCCATACCGTTTTCTCTTAAATAAAGCAATTTTACTTTAATATCTCTCTACTTCTCGCGTGCCTTAATTTCAGTTTTTGAAAGTAAAAAACAACAATGTATACCAGAACTTAATGTGTTTGTCAGTGTATTCTCTTAATTGTACCAAGACTCATCAGTTCGTCTTCTGGGGAACGTAAGATACGTCGAACGAAACATTTAAACTACGAACCTGCACTTTGCGAACATTATCTAAAGGATCACTTTTTCTTTTGCAAAAGCTTATTCCATTGGTGTTTTCGATCGAAGAATTAGCAAACCGTTGTGGGCAGGGGATGGACAATAACAATGGAAATACAGGGTCTTCTTCAACTAAGAAGCCGGCATTGAGCTCCATAAAGGTCAACGCTTGTAAAGGTAAAGTCTACAGCAAAAACATGACTTGTTAATATCAGAGTATAATAACAATAGAGTGTTTCAACTAAACCATAGCACTCATGATCAGCTAATTAGGTGTTTGCCGAATCCATTTGTGAACATAGAAAGAAATGCATTTTCATGTTGTCTCAATATGTTCTACTTTAGCAAGGGTGCATTACTGTTTTTTTCTTCGCGTGTAAAAGAAGAGGTTCGCTTTGAGCCTTGGCTTATGACGGTTGGGCCATCATTTTGACTATTAAGAAAAATCCTGCAATTTAACAAGGATACGTTAGTCACAAAGCATTTATTACAAATGATATATCACTCTCAGATTACAAATGTTTGATACAACAAAAAGGATAAAAAGGATTTTTTTTGGCAACATTAATATTTGAGGGATGAAGCTTATCAAGGAGGCGAGTTAGTTTGCGATTAATCGGTCTATCAAAATATGAAATTACCTTGAAAATTTGAAATCAATTTAAAGTGACTGAATCCGTTCAAATGATGTTCATGAGTATCCAAATAGTCTTTTTTCTTTCGCGGGTGAAGGAAAATCATTAAGCTCTATTTCAATCAAATGTCACACACGTGTAACGCTCTTCAAGTTTCACCGCTAAAAGAAAACTTAAGGAACTTTTACCTAATTTCGGCTTGCACTGGATGTGTAAGACTTGTAAGAGATTCTGTGATGTAAACATCATACGGACAAATAAATGAAGACCATGTAAACGGATGTCTAGAAAACGAAGACCAAAGACCCCTAGAAAACCAAGACCTAGAAAACGAAGACCGGCTCCTCGAAATAATATCCATACAAAAGATCGAATGCACAACCATTCTTTGGGGAGAGTACTATTTGTTTTAAATTGACTGCACGGTAAATGAAATTTTGCCCAACGTTTCGGACTAAGAAAACGAACAAACAAACAACAAACTCCAAGTTAACTAACTCAAGGTTAAAAGACAACTAAAACAAGAAACATGTTTTCATTGATTTTGTTTCATGTTTTTCTTTTCCTATCTCCACGTACAGTATCTTTGTGCAACATATCTTTAACTTGACGTGTTCGTTCGGGTGAGACAATCTCTCAATTCTCGCAATCTTTAAGACTTATATTCAATTTACTAGTATAATTTTATGTTTTTAAAATTCAGGTGAGACAATCTCTCAATTAACGCAGAATTTTGATGGCAGAATGAACTGCCTTGATTTTTATGAAGCGTGTTTTGCACACGGCACGTTCGTGACCTTTGCCCCAGTTCAAAGCATCTTGATGGTTGAAGTTGGCTTTCGGAAATATTTACATAATGAAAATTTTATAAAGTTCTATTTTTTTTTCTTTTGGTTCTTCCTTTAATGGCGCTTTTGTTTTATGTGCGAGTTAAGCTATAGGAATTGATACTTACTAGAATTTAATTTGCGTTGTGGAGAGGCGAAATAGTAAAAAGACAAAGAAATTGAACAACACACAGATGAGCTGGTGTGTTGCTTTTGAGTTTTGATCGACAGCTAACATGGTCATGAAGTTGAGAATATATATTGCAACATTTTACAGGCTGGGTCGATCAAACCGTACAAATCGAATTAAAAATGAAATAACTATATAGTTAATTACGCGTCATGTATTTTTTGAAAGAACATCGAAGCCAAAATTGCTGGCCATGCTGTCAAGAAAATTTCATAACAATTATAAAACAAGTCAGCATGCACATCGTGCTTGAACATCTGCTTTCTTAGAAGGAAGGAAGGAGGCGTTGTCTTTTAACTTCTTCGGCCCTCGCTTTCTAGACACCCTCATGTAAAAGCGTATATATGCTGGGAACTCAGGGACGAACTCATTCCGGTATGTAACGGTATCACATATAAGATGCACCTAAGTTGGCTGATCAAACTTTAGAAGAACTTAATTTAGCCTTTAACTTATAATATTTGAACTCAGGTCGTTCCTAACTAATTTCAGTTTAAATTAATTGTGATTCGTTCGAGCAATGTTCGATCTGAACGATATATACTGAACGAGTGCATAGCTTAGTTTTCTTTTTATCACTCCGTACTAACCTATCAAAATTTACTCGTTATTTTGCAGATTTTGTCACAGCATTTTGTATCAAAAATAACAAAGGAATACCACCACCGAAAGATATCAACAAACATTCACATCTGAAGTCAGCTATGCAAGAGTAAAACTGAAGAGATGATCGAAGAGTATCAAATATCTCTCCAACAAATACAAGC
>JAPEIX020070728.1:0-11026 GCA_026122405.2 Zoanthus sansibaricus | reverse complement strand
ATAACCGAATCTATTTTCTAAAAAATAACAACTTTGGAAAAATCATTTTTTTGGGTACAATCTAAAAGCAAATCTGCAAAAATTTCCCAGTTTAAAGTTTTGAAATGTTTTAGAAATATCCAAATATATTTGGCATTAAAAAAAATGTTACAATGTATCATTTAAATATTACAACGCTACTTTTAAGTAAAATTCAATTTCCAAGTTGAGCTAAATATATATGGAAAATGACAGTTGAAAACTCTATCCATCTTCGTCGTAACTAATTTTGTCTTTCTAATCGCTTTGACTTTTAGAAATTTTTAAGCAGTACAACAGAGAGAAGAACGAGAAATCACTCGAGAAAAATTGAAAAAACAATATTCTAATAGAGGGAAGTTGGAATAAGCACAACCTCTTCAAGGCTTAATTGAAGAAATATCTATTGAGAAGCATCATAAAACTAATGCAGTTTGTTCTAGAGTTTAAAGGGCGGAAAGAATGTTTGTTTTGTATTTTTAAACACGGCATGTAATATTACGGCTTAACTCATCCCTGCAATATTTGCCTTAGGCGTAACTCTTTCGATCAAACGCCTCAAGAAAGAGATCTCTGAAACTCAATTTACCTTAATAGTGTTATTTTTGTAAAACACCTACGCAAAAAAAATCCATTTTTTGTTTAAATGCTAGTTATGGAGAAAAATGTGTTATTCAGGAATTCCTTTCAGTTTGTGACCGCAGACAATTTTTTATGCTGTATTTAAAAGCGATATATGTCCATATCTTCAAATCCATAATTGAAATCTTAACACCCGTTCGCTATGAGAGTGTTTGATCAGCTTGTCCATCATTCTCCAATCCTGAAAGGGTTGTGATAAGGTGCTGAGCAGATGTATGCTAGCATGATATGCAGAAAGACGAAAAGCGTGCTTACTTTTGAAAACATTACTATATACTCAACATTTAGAAAAGCTTCTAACAATAAAACAAAGTAAAAAAAAATAATGAACTAGGCTGGAAACTTATGCTTTAAACGAACTTGTCGTCTAGCAGTTGTTAAAACATCTCTTGTCTCGTTTAATCAAATTTCATATGGTCGCAAATCAACGTTTTATAAACTCAATCAGATGTATAGTTTTGTTTCTTAAAGATCATTTGGGCTCTAGCGAACCTAAAAGTTATGTGTTAGTTCAGTTTGAGGTTATGTCAGTGAGTTATCAATAAATCAGTTTTTATAACTATTCCAAGATCTTTGCATGGGACAACAACTTTAAGGTAAAGTTTGACAAGAAATTAAAAGACCATTTAGGTTTTTATTTCGCCAGTGTTGTAAGCATTGCTTTTAAAACAATGCCCTATATTCTTTTCGGATCCACGCGCTCTTGTTTACATAGATTTTCTGTACCCGCTGTTTTCACTTTCCACAATGGAGCGGTTATCTTTTGTGTATTTACGCCAACTAACTATCTCTCAGCACTAAATTACACTTATATTTCAAGTCATTTTTTAATCTAGTTAGCACGACAAATTTTCTCAACTCCTTGAGTGGTTTGAGTTTAGTGCAAGCTAGGTTTGCAAAAAGAGACTGCAATGAAAGACTACAAAAACAGAATTTGCTTCTTTTCTTTTGGTATCACAGTTTATTGTTTGGTGAATAATAGGTCAAAGTTACGACTTAAAAGCTATCACAATTTCTGTGTTATAATGAAATCAATGTGTATTGAAAGCGAGATCTTAGTACACCTGGCAGATGGAGGCTTGGTACACCACAAATTTTTAAATCTCTCGCTTCTCTTCACAATTCTAAAAAGAAATGTTTTTTTTTAACTTGTACTGTAAAAAACTTTCTAAAGAACTAAGTCTCCGAGGAAAAGATAAAAGGAATGTCATATTCATTGCTTCTTAAGTAAGTTATGAGTTTTCACCTGTGCGGGCAGAAACCATATGTTAGTTGCGGATTTCGAATCAGTGAATCAGCCGCGATTAGCACTTAAAACAATTTACTGTTTTTCTAATCTTTCTAAGGTATCACATCAGCTTTTCATTAAGGGGTCATGTTATTTACTTATTTGCTGCAAACGATAATTTCTTAGAGCCTTGTCTAAGTTTTGCTTGATGTAAATAAAGTTTAATTGCGAGGTCTTTTTAACCGCAACCAACCCAAACACAGAAATGATTTGTTCCTTGGGAAAAATGAAAGAAAACTTGACGTTTTTTCCTTTTATTGTAAAGATTAATTGAAGCTAATTGATGTCTTCGAAATTCAATGTACTTAAAAAATATGACAAAGTCGTGGAGATGTTCTCATGCAAAACTCGAATTTTTAACGGTGGTTGAAAAAACTCGTTTGTGTTGCATCATGTCTGTAGCTCGCACAAAAAAAGTGGGAAATATTTCATATCTGGTGCGCTTGGCAAGGATAAAGTTATAAATGATCCAAACTTTCCAAGCAAATGGAATCGCTTAAAGAAGAGTTCAAAGAAGAAGTGAATTTTAACATTTTGGATTTGGTGTGTAAACAGCTTGGGACCAAATTAAATTTTCATTTTTCACGAATGAAGTTGAAAATGGCATAAAGCACAAATATACAGAAAACAACGATAAATTTAAACACCTCGTGAAGAAAAAAAAAGGAAATTATAAAAGATAGAGTCTTAAATAGAAGCCAGAACGAAATTGCTCAATGTATCAAAAATTTCAACGAAGCGGAAATAAACTAAACTAAATGTGCGTAATTACCCATGGAAGTCTAATTATTTCTTAATGTACCATTTTCTAATCTGAATAACATTTCATAACATTTTCTAATAACAAAAATGTCTGTAACTATTGTTTTTAAAGACGACAAAAATGTGAAATTGGGCTTCAAATTGTCCAGAAAAACATCAATTTATACTGAAATTGTGTATATAACTTTTGACAAAAGAGGAAAGAATCCTTACCAAATCGGTTCATTTTGACGTCCAGACACTTTTTGAATCGACAAGCTTGACATTGGTTTCTTCTTTTTTTATCGACGATGCAATTTCCATTCCCTTTACATGTATAAACCATATCGCGTCGGACACTTCGCATGAAGAATCCGGAACAACCATCGCAGGTGTATACACCGTAATGTCTCCCAGATGAAATATCACCGCAAACTTTGCAAAGGATTTCCTGCTTTCGTTCCGCTTCTTGCTTCTTTGGGGAAGAAGTTTCTCTCTCCGTCATAGTGCAACTTTTTTCGTTCTCTGAAAACAATATTTAACGAAAAATCAAAGCTTTTTTAATGCGTTTGTTTTTAACATAAAAAACTAAATTAAATATTAAAAGTTTTTTAAAAATTTCTTAGCGTAGTGATTTGTGCGGCTCATCATACTTGTATATAACTTTTACATTTTTCTGTGTTTTATAAACAGCTTTAGCCAAAAAATATTTCTAAATTTCTGTAGCAACATTCTAAAAAAAAATACAGGGCATTATGTTAAAATGCGCGCGAGAGAAGCAATTGTTAGACAAATAGAAAAAATAACTACAATATGAAGACCGAACCCACGAATGTTGTGATATCACTGGACAAGTTAATGGGGTATTAATTGAAAATAAAACGCTTAAAGAACTTCAAAACTTTTATTTTCTTTTTCGTAAGAAATCCAAATAAATAAAAAAATATCTGTCTCTTTCTATACTTTGTCATAAGTTCTTCCAAAATGACTTACCCATTTCGTTAAGTTAAGCTTTCAATGGTAGTTTGAACTGTTGGTCTGAAGTCGAGTGGTGAAGTCCGGCGTCGCGATCCTCGAGCGTTTTGGAGTCTTGCGATTGGCAAGAGGCTTTTTGAGTCCTGGCCGAGCTGTCTCTGTGCACTTTTGACCCGCCCAGCTGCTGGGTTTATCACGTGACATTAACGCAATATGATTGGCGGAGGAGAATGATTAAATTGCGTTCCTAAATGAAGGCAATGCAGTGTCTAGGGCTGCGAATGCAATTTAATCTTTCTATCAATGACTTTTTGTTTTTGGCGGTAAATGTTTTTACAGCTTTTTTTACACTTGCATTCTCCAGCAAAACAATAAGTTTTTTCATTTCTTTCAAATGTTAAATTGTGCATATATTTCCAAAGATAATATCAAGGACACGTGTTGACAACGACAACTTCATAGAGTCTCGTGGAGAATTCCTATTTTGGGGGTTGTGTTATGCCCCCTCATGTCGGCCGTACTTCTGAAGGGGTTGATCTTTTCAAAACAAAGTAAAGATTTAATTACACTATCGAGTGCTTTGAGAGGCGAGTTGTTTTCTAACTAATCCTAATATTGCGAAACGAAATTTAATTATTATCATTCGTTATACACTTAGTTTAATGAGAAGGCAGAATAACAATTCATGGCACGCGTAATATTTTGGCTTCAGTGATAAATGAAATTGATGCCAGAATCGAACCTCTTTCTAAGCCAAATCATAACATTTCTAAGCATATTAAGCAACCAACCCGCAGGATATCAATCCTCTGCGATCAATATTCACCAATGAAAATTTAATCGACTTTACAACCCTGGGAATCCCATATATGAAATAAATCAAAGCTTTTTCGTTTCGCAAAATAATTTGCTTCACCTGTCGACAAAAGGCAGGACGTCAACTTTTGATTAAATAACGCTATTCTAAAAGAAATCTATGAAAATACAGTCACTATTGCTTTGAGGCAAGTTTTAATTGTTTTTAGTATGTGTTCCCAGCTTCCAATTGTCAATAAACGCTAGAACTTCAACAAAAGTGAGCTAAAATATCTGTAAATATTACGTGTTCTTGCAGTGTCAGTGAAGTTTTTTTGGCTAATTTGGTCATACTCTAATCTTCACTAAAACTTTGAAAGCCAAGGAAACTTATGATGTAAAGTGCAACTTTTGTTTACTTTCAACCCTGCCGAGCTTATCGGTTTCAATTTCTTTTTATTTATGATATGTATGTTATTATATTTAAAATGGCGTAAATTGCGCTATTAAAACTGCTAAGAAATTCTTCCGACGAATCCATAAGCAACCCGTGACCAAACTAGTCTGACAATGTCGCTTTTTTTAATTCAAACATGAGTATCTCTGTGAATTTTTCTTCACCTTTTTCACTTCGACTGAAAAGTTCTCGGTTGAGGAAAGAATTAATGGTAGTTTTCAAAGCAACGAAAATGCGTTTGTTGTAATTAGCAAGCGCTGTCACAGTAGAAATTAAATTTGTATCAATATGCACTTGATGAAAAGAAAGAAAATGTCAGATTGGTTATGATATGTGTGTTTTTCATTCATATTGAGCTCGGAGCGGAACCAGATGTCTCAAAAGATCATTTGTCATTAGAAAGTATATTCAAAACGTATTTATTTTATTTATATAATTTTGTTTTTATTTTAGAATTCTCTAATTTAAAGACGTTTTAACAATTGTATGTATAAAACGGGCGACTCAAAAGAAAGCGAAGCATCTTCTAATTTTCTTTTAATGAAGCCATTTGAGAAAATACCTTGAAAGCTTCACTCAACTCCGATACCTTTCTTAATTTTATTATCAAGGTTGACTTTGTTTAAAAGTGTGGTGAAGATAAGTGTTATCTTTGGCTAAGATAAACTCTTTACCCAGTCGTGGGTGAAGTGCTTCAAAGAAGCTGCAGATTGCTTTGGGAAATTTTAATATTTCTAGTTTAACATATCAGTCTTGCACTAAAATCTGGTCTTAAGTTGCTAAAGGACGATAAAGTAAAAAAAAAATAACAAGTTTGATTGGATGTGCTGTTAGTGAGGTTTTAAATACAACATAGAAATGAACAAAGAGATTTAAAAGCAATGGTAAAATGAACGGAACATAGTAATCGAAATCCTAATAGATCAGTGAATTTTTGATAATGACCAAGCTACACTTATTCGGAATGAAATTATAAGAAATAAATTGTTTGCTTTGTATCAGAGGATATGAAATAAAGACGCCTTAAACAAAAGATGAAAAGCTCACATGAAACCTAATGAAAACAATGAAGCAGATTTGGGTGTTTAAAAATAAATAGCCATTTTTCTATTATTCTTTTATATCATTTTGTTCTGCTTCGAGTTTTTACCTGCGGCCATTTACTTGTCATGGTATTTAGTTGACGTAGCGTAAAATAGCTTTGTTAAACAAGAAACGCAAATTTCAAATGGATCAAATCCTAATCACTATGTATTGTTTTTCATTTGAAAACGATCAACTGTTAAAGAAAACGACTGTAAAAGTTTTGTTTTTCTCCGTAGAGCTAAATGTAATATATTTTTACACGCATTCACCGTTATCTCACTTCAAATTGTATCAATTCCAGACTTGAATTGTTTTCAAGAGAGCTAAATAGTCGCATTGGCGGACGAACAAAGAATAACAAAAAATCGTTTAAGTTAACAAAACTGAATGTTTTAAGCCGAGGGACAAATTGTTCTGTTTTTGAGAACCCGAGTTGCTATAGAAAATAATCACTGCCACTGAATACATTTTCATTGAATAATATCATTTCTTCTACTTTTATCGAGCTCTTTATAGAATAAGATATTTTTGATGCTTCAGACACAAAATGAAAAAAATCAACCACATGGGGAAGTTCTTACAGTGACAGTTAAGCCGCATTTCGACTGGTTTCTTCCGCGAACACCTCTATTATATATAAATGTGTCTAATTGGCATTCTCTGAAAAGAAAGGGGAATTCTTCTAAGACTCCTGTATGTGAAACAAAAAGGAACTGTTATCACATTTTCTGAACCACATTTTTCGCGCTAATCTTTTGTGAAAAAACTAACGTATCAGTTTTCTATACTGATATGTATATTAAAAGATTTTGATATCCAGCAAGAACGATGTTTTTTTGAGATAAGTTCTTTTATTTATGAAAAACTAATCAAGGAATTTTAATAAAGAATATTGTTTTGACTTTTTTTTTACAAAGTAACCGAACGATACACGTACTAACAATGATGAATACGATATTAAGATTAATAATACTTAAAAAATCTTTTGAAAAGGTGCCGTAATTGATCATTTCGTAAGAAGCCATTTTGTGGATAGTTCTGAACGTTATATTTCACTATGACATTGAGAGCAAAATAAAAATATATTGACTAAAACATAAAACTTAGAAGTTTCCAGAATAAATCTTAAGAATTATGTTGTATCTTTTTAGTTCTCCGCGTAGCTCTCAATTTTACAAATCGCTTGGAACAAGGATTTTTTTAATTTTATTTCGCAAGAGAACTTGAAATTTTGAACGGCTAACTTTGTAATATGTTTTTATGAAGTTATAACATTCAGGTTTGGAAGCGGTATCAGCTTGTAACCACAAAACTCTACATCTTCAAAGTTCTTTTTGTTAAAGTACTTAGTTGCGTAGCTGTGTTAATAAAAACTGAAACATGAAAAAATTTATTTATAATTTTGATTTTAACGGAACTATGCCAATTTCTATTATACACAATAAGGGGAAATGCGGCCAAACAGACTGGTTTTGCAATCCGTCGCGAAAACATAATTAAAATGCCTCGCTCTTTTTTGACTTCTCAATTAAGGATGTTGACTTAAAGTTGTGACAATTTGAACTCGCCGGTCCAAGCCTATGAGGCGAAAATAGATACTTTTTTTTAATGATCTTATTGGAAAATAAAAAATAGAATCAAAAATTGTTAAAGCAGTACGCGGCGAGTCTCTTTGCAGCGTTTCTAAGCTACATTGTGTTTAAAAATTATTCCGGTTCAGACATGCATGAAAAATGTTTTGTTCCAAAACGGGCTAATAATATGTGTTTCACCGAATATTAAAACATTTATATCTAAGTTCGATTGAAATTTTGTTTTTCTGTTTGCAGACCAGATGACATTATATAGGAATAACACTTTTATTTCCTAATGGAGAGCTTTTTGATCGCAATTAGAGTTTGAATTTTATACCATGGACATCATAAAGTTTCTCTTTAAGTATAGAATTCTCCCTCAGAATAAAGCTTTGGCAAGTGCACAAATTTTCATGCAAATATGAATTTGGCAACCAATAACATTTTTAGCCTTGTTCAAAGATTGATTAAAATGTCTTTTATAATGATACATACTTCCTATAAAATAGTCAAAAAATGTTTGCTATAAGCAAACAAAATTAGTATAAATCAACGTTCTAAATCTACAAATCCTTTGAGCCGATATAAACATTTACAACTCAAAATGAACATGGGAGGAAGTTAGATGAATTGACAGGAACCAAATACACGGAAAACTTAATTGGTACCCCCATAACAATGGCAAGAAAAAAATAATTCATATTGGTGATGCTTTTTCTTTCATTTTTCCTCAATGCGGCCAAAAAGTAACGTCTTCGCTCAAATCGATTAACTGTGCAATTTTTCTGCAGCTTCTTCCGTAAAAAGCAGGTGTGGATTCAAATTAATAACAGAAAGTTTGAAATTATATAAGAAACGCAAATAATCATTAAAAGTTGTTTCAGTAGAATAGGAATATTTGAATTCAATATAATTCTGTTCTCGGTCAATGTTGCCTCTTGCAACACTTTGAAAGCTAACAAAACGCTTTGAATAAATCGGAATTATTCAAGTATCCGGGAGGTCTTTGTTTTGTGTTTTTAACCTACTAAGTTGTGAATAAAACAACAACCAGTGATTTAATTGCGTTGCTATTGTCCGTGTTTGTGACTAGACTGAACCACAGTTTCTTTCGGCATTGTTTAGTTAAAACAAATCGCCCAGACGTCTGTGATAAGAGCAATGAGCGTATTAAAATCATTACAATTCGATCTTTTACAATATTTTTTTTCATGCTAGGGGGTATGATTAAAACAAGTTAGACGAGCAGGTAAAAGTGGAATTGAAACTTTCAATTAATGAGAATTTGTTTTTTATATGTCTTTAGCTGTCTGTGGAACCAACGAACACTTTCTAATTTGCCTTCAGGCTTTATAGTTCTCAAAACTCAACATATCTCACAATAAAATCTAAATAAACTAAAATCCAGTTCTTGAAATAGGATCAGAACATTTCGAACATTTCAATCGCAAATGATCTTTTATTGTTCTTGAATATAATTGTCAATACCGGAGTTATATTTAATGCAGAAATGTTTTATAATAAGCTAATCTAAATTTGTGAAATCCTTCTGTTGTGGTCAGTGATACAATCTAAAGTTGCATGAGGTTTGACTTTTGATAAACATGTAATTTTAAATTCTATTTCACAGTTTGGCTGCCAGCACTTTAGGAGAGATTTTATTGATGAACATTATCCGAAAAACATTGTTTCCTGTTTTACAATCACAAGGTCCCAGGTTCGATTCCGGCAGTTTGCCGAGATTCGAATATTTGTGTGACCTTCCCTTCCGCCTAAGCCAACTCAGCTTTCCATCCTTCCTGGGTAGGTAAATGAGTACCAGCCTCTGCTGGGAGCTAACCTGCGATGGATTAGTGTCGCGTCCAGGGGAAATCAAAGACTCTCATCCGCTTAACACTACAGAAACCGGGGATAAGCGCCGGCTCCATGAGCCACTAGGCTCGTAAAGGATTTAGCTTTTTACAATACTTACTGAGATTATTGCAATGTTTCCAACCTTGAAAGCCTAACTTTTGTGTTACACAAGTTGACACAGCTATCTCAATGTGATGATTATTAAGGTTATGGTACACTTTGTGAGTACACCACCGTTGTTTTAAAATATTAACGCATATCTATGTTCTTTACGTCACAAACTCTTCAACCTATATATCATTGGAATGGTTGTGAAATTCTCTAAGTAATGATATAAATTGTTTTTTTAAAATCATTTTTGTAAGCGAGAATTACATCATTAATTTAAACCGAAAAGTTTCCTTTGTGGAGTTCCAACTAACCAGAGTTTTAAATTCTAAAATTTTGTGTTATCAGTTACAAAATTAGTTAAGATTTCCAAAATAGTGTCAGGGATTATTTATAGCATATGGCATTAACGTTTTAGAGCTACACGCTTTTTTTTAATAAGAACCATTAAATTTTGCTGAGCCTCATTGTTCTTAATTTTTTGGCGATTTCAGCCTCAATTTGTTCTTAATTTGTTCTTGTTTCTGTAAACGGCGTTTATTGAAGAAAAAAACAAAATAAAACGATGTATTGGAAAATAGTGAAACACCTCATGCGCCGCACATGTATTGTATGGTTGAATTTAGATGCTGCATCGCGACGTTTTAGTCAATTTTCAGCCACAAAAACTTTCCTAGTTATCAAGCGTCAGGCTAAGATTGTTCTTAAATTGTTCTTAAATTTTGGCAAATTTGAGCTTCGTTGTTCTTATAAAGTTGTTCTTATAAAAAAAAAACGTGTATTTAGAATTTAAACAGACTGCATTGAAATTAACAAAATCTCAAAATTAGATGTCATTCAGGTCGATAGTCAACGTTTTCAAGGTGTTTTGAAAATGCTAGAATTTCCATAGAAACATATGGCTAATGGCCAATAGGGCAGACTTGTCCGGACGAAACTCAGCCGTTTTATAATTCTGGAAACTTATGAACTTAATCTACTTCCAAATGAAAATATATTAGAAGATATTTCTTTAGAAAATCCTAAATTTTTGGGTTAGGCAAAAATCTTCACTATAAGCATAGCTCTTGATTTACATTAATTACATTTCATCCTTGATTTTATCAGATTTTAGCATTTGTTTTTCAACCTTCATTACAAACTTCACAATGTCTTCAGCCAAGTCATCCGGACGTTCGAGTGCAGGAAAATGTCCACCATAATGGAATTTTGAATACTGGACAACATTGGGAAAGTCTGAAGAAATCCAAGCCTTTGGTGTTGGTTTACCAATTTCATGTGGAAATTCTGCAAGTCCAGTGGGCTGCTTAACAACTGGTCTAAAAAATCCAAAGAATAGAAATTTTTAGCTTGTACATTTTGTTTTCCCAATTAATACAGATCATGTGATGATACTCAGGAGATTTGATCTTTTGTCCTGTTCATTAAAAATAGTACATGCAAGCATTCCTAATACAGGTCATGCGATGATACTCAGAAGATTTGATC
>JAPEIX020070705.1:0-11026 GCA_026122405.2 Zoanthus sansibaricus | reverse complement strand
GAGGATATTTTTTAGACTCGCAACTTCAAAAAACTACTCGCATTTCGCGAGTTTGCGAGTGCTAATTTCGAGCCCTGTTGGTATCAGCGAACAAAAATTACAAAATTCTGGATCCACTTCTGGTTGCGTGCAATACCTTTATCTACTGTATTTCTTAACTTCACAGTTTTCTTCCTCTTCGTATTGGAAATATCATACCTTGTGTCCGGCTTGATGGAGTAGTTACTGAAATTTTTACACAAATTCTCTGGAGTAGTCTGGGCCAGCAATCTGAAGATTCCTTCCCTCTCAGCAAGAAGGTCAATTGGTTTCTTCCCTTCCCCCCAACCTTTCATCATCCAAGCTGCATCAAGGCTGCCAAGGAAACCCCGGGCACATCCTGAACCAGTGGGCCAGAATGGCTGCAACATTATGGTATAAAAAAATAATTGTAATTTTTAGAAACCTTCAACCCCTTACTGTTAAAAATAACCCAAATTTAACCAATAAACCTTTTTTTTCTTTATAAGAACCTTTTTCATAAAAACGTCAGGCTGAAAATCGGCCAAAATTTAAAAACATTCTAAGAACAAACCCGAGGCTAAGGAATGGCAGACAACTCTATTTTGTTACATTATATGGCAGGAAATAATAGATTCAGCAAATAGTTGATAGTGCAACATTGTTTGCAACTATAAAAAAATACGTGAAAATTTCACGAAAACAATTTGCAGGACTCATTATTTTCTTTCTCTGTAAATCAAATATGGAAACTCGTATCTTCTGAGATTAATACAGTGTCTAGACAGCACCCAGTGACCAAAGTTTGTTTCATAAACTAAAGTAAAATTTTCCGAGCCTAAAAACCTTGTACACCAATTAAGTATATATGCTATATTAAAACGTTTTTCAGAACATTTAAGGCTAAAATCCCCAAAATATTTAACAACACTCAACCTTGGCCAAAAAAACAGAAGTTCTTATAAAACGAAGTGTATTGTAAAGACTAACTGCCCAGAAACAAAACGTTTCTTAAACAAAACGTTTCTTAAAACAAAAAGGGTTTTATATCTTTTGTTTTAGTTGTACTTTTCGAGTGAATCGAGAGTTATGTGCCCTCAAGGATAAAAAAATTATGCACTAATTATTGTCACGTATAGTTCGAGTTCCACTGAAGTGTGACGTTTGCACTCGAGAAAAAAGATTGAGCGTGACTTGCACGTGGTGGGAAAGTTTATCGCGAGTGGCACTGTAAGAACATTGGAGGCTAAAATCCCCAAAATATTTAAGAACATTCAGCCTCGACCCAGAAATAAGACTTTCTTATAACAAAAAAGAGTATGACAACAAAAATTAACATCAATCCATCAATCAACCAATCAATCAATCCAATTTTGTCCGGTTTTATCGCTGTATAAAGAGGTGGCCGGGTTTACCCCACTTTGGCAGCAATTACTCCTACCCCCACTCCCATCTCGCTCAATTCATTGCATCCTCCTTCTTCAAACCAACACTCTTGCTCTCCTTCTCCACTTGCATCGTCCATGTCTTCCTCAGTCGTCCCTTGCTTCCTCTTTCCCTTCACTTTAAATTCCAATGCTTTTCTCAAAACACACCCATCATCCCTCCGTAACACATGCCCGTATCATCTCACTCCATTAAATATAATAAAAGTACAGTACAACTATTCAATCACTGTGTACTTACTGCGCAGTCAATTGTAATAAGAACCTTAGAGTAGATCGGCTTGTTTGACGTAAATTAGCAAATCAGAGCTACAGTACTAGTAGTGGTTAATAACAAAGTTAACCAAGTTAATTAGTAGTAATCCCAGAATACAAAGTGTGTTTGACAGAATGGTGTTAAAAAATTGACACTTGTTAATTAATATTTTTTTATGTCATTAAAATAAATCTGATAACAAACGGATTTGTTTCTTCAGTTACTTCACAATGTTAAAATGTTAAAACATAAAAAGGAAACAGTTAAGTGTTGTACCTCATTTTTTATTCAAAATGGCACACATTTGGTACAATTAAAGCACCCCAAAATTGAGAATATTCACGCATGTAAAAGCACAGGGATCCCATGTTTACCACATGCAGCCCAAGATTAAGGTTGTGTTCTCCTAAAGTCAAACACAATAATCTTATGGGGTGGAGATGTTCATTGTGAAATTTTACTGAACCCCCAAGAAGTACCACTCTTTTTGCATGGTTCAGGTTGATTTCAAACGCTCTAAGAGGTCACTCAATTTAGTGAAGCTAAAGATAACAGCAATGGGCAAGTTGTATCACGTCACGAAAACCCCAGCAGTTACCACACAACAGGCAAAAAGAAAAAAAAAGGAAAAAAAACATCCCTGCTGGCACCATATGTAGCTCAACGGTACCAAGTCCTTGAAATTTTACCCATTAGAGGTTTAGCCCAAAAAATGGGAGTCCTCCAGGGAATTATAGGACTGGTATCATTCTTCTCACCTCTAACAGACTATCTCCTACAATGACTGCAAGTAGATGATATCCCTTTCGCTCATAAATCTTTGATGCATGCTCTGCTGCATATAAGGACGTGAAGTCAAACATTGCAACATCATCTTTGCCATAATGGTTTTTGGCGAAATCTAGTTTTGGTAGCTTGTGATTGGTTGAAAAGTCTGCTGCCTCCCTTGCAAAGTCCAACAGTTTCTGGTGGTTTACATTGCGATGATGCAACAACTCATAAGCATCATTTCGATCCTAAACCAAAACAAATATTATTAATATTTTTCATCTTCTGCGTTGTTCGTTATATTAGTATATACTATTAACACTAAACTTTCAATAGTTACTACAAAATTTCATTTTACTTTTTAACAGGGATTTACATTGTTCATAAAAATTTAGGTAGACATGACAAAAACGACAAAGGCGACTCCCACATGCAACACCACATTAACAGTAATAAGATTAACAGGCAACTTGATGAAATTATTAGTACGGTCTCAAGAGGGCACGATTGCCAAAACGTCATCAACAAGGCTGAGACACAGACAAACGCAAGTAGGAAGTAGAAAAGACAAAGATGGTTATTACCATAGACACACTAGCCGAAATAAGAGACTTACAGGTTAAAATTTAGAGAAAAAAAAATACATAACAAGATGTTAGTAAATTCTGTGATGATACTAAACTTTAAAATGGGCTATGTCATGATGATCATATTGTTGTATTTAGGCATTTTTTTTAAAATCCCAAAATAATTAATATGTCTTGCTAAAAATAATGGTTCAGGTGTGTTATTGAAGTCTACATATTATGATATCAATTTTTATTGTTTCCTGTCATTTGTTGCTGGCAAGGATGATAATGGAATGAAACTTGAAATATTTGGGCTACACTTAGTTAAGTTCTGATGCTATCTCAACAAAAAATACCAAAAACTTTACTAACGGTAGCACTTTTGTAAAACATTTTATTAGAGAGAAAACAACTAGTGGTAAACTGGAGTGAGCTGTGTTGGTGTTTCTAAAGAAACAATTTAGTTATAAATATGTAAATTATACACCGTATAAAAAGATATAGAAAACTTACTGATGTTTTGGACGTTAGTCCTTTGTCGGAGTAAATGAGCTCTTAGACATTAACCACACAATTTATCAGAAATATTTCGTGTATGAGTTAAACCATTAGGTAATGATTTTAGTAAAAATTGACCCAAAACAACAAAATCGTTGACATATAGCTCCTTTATTTCCTTTCTGTACCTTGTCAATAAAAGTAAACTTAAACAATTGTAATAATTGTAGAAATCCTTGGTCACATCAATTTTACTTTATGGTACAGTCGTGGAACATACTATGAAAGATGAAAAAATAATTAATTTAATAAACAATTAATTTCTACTGATCTGCCAACACGGGCAATAGGAAACGCGAGGTTTGAATTTATGAAATAAAGCTATACGTACCTCATCTGTTGTCCATTGTCCTGTTTTAAATAAGCTGTCTTATTGTAATTCATTTTACTCTGAAACTTCCACAAATTTCCCCTAAATTAATTAAAAAACCCAAAGATCGTGATATGCTGCCACTTTGTTTGTTTTGACCGTTAAACTTGGCTCCAGTTCTCTCTTGATTTCGATTTTAATCAATGACTTTTCATCAAAAAATATTTTCGAGTGTAAAAAGTACATGGGTAGGAAACAAAATACGTGTGACACTCTCTCAGCCAATCGCATTCACAAAACCTACATCACATGATATTTTTAAATGGAATGACCACGTGCAGGGTTATGTCACCAATCCAGTGCAACAGTTTTTTTCGAAGCCAGGGTCCCTACCAGATATGGGGAAGAAGCTAGGGACATGTCCATTTATGGAAGTAATTATAACCATGCACACACTTGAAACAGTAGTTAATTTTGTTTCCTACCCATGTACTTTTTACGCACAAAATTATTTCTTGATGAAATGTCATTGATTAAAATCGAATTAGAGGGAGAGAGCTGGGGCCAAGTCTAACATTCAAAACAGACAAAATACATGTAGCAGCAGATCACGATCCTTGGGCTTTTACCCAATTTAGGAGAAATTTGTGACAGTTTTGGGGTAAAATGGATTAAGACGGTTTATTTAAAACAGGCTAATGGACCACAGGTGAGGTACAGATAGCTTTATTCCCCGTGCTGCTAACATTGAGAGTACAAGTCCCAGAAGATTTTTATTTTTTTCCTCAAAATTTAACTGGAGATTTTATTATAATTAATGAACTAAGAACATCATGGACCATCACTGATTAAAGTCTTTTTGTTAAATGATACAATTTCTAACAAATTCCTTTCTAGATCTACAATGACCTCCCCATCTGTATTGCAAAGTTTTAATCTACTTTTCAAGCCTGAAAAGTTTTATTCTGACTAGCTTTTCTGATTTCTTGAAGTTGCTTTAAGGATTTATATTTTTATCAAAATCATAGGAATTAGAAACTAAACATTTATCATACAAACCTCTTTTATGACTCCTTTTTTCAATAAACTATGTTTCTTGGCCGTCATTACAAAATAGTGAGTTTCATCCTTGTAGTAGACGATATTCTCAAGATCAATTCCAGTTTCTTCTCTTAAGTCTGTAAAGAACTGCTGATTGAAAATGAAAGCTACTCCACTTATTTCTTCAACTCTAGCTTCTTCTGTTGTCTTGCCATTAACAAAATTGCAAGTAATGCCGATGGCAAGCTTTCCTCGGAATTCTTTCCCTTTAAATCCTTTCAGTGCATTACGACGGCCATCAGCACCAACAATGATATCAAATTCATATTTACTGACAGGATGAGATGATGGCTCTAACTGGGCCTTCCAACCATGACCTGGTGAAAATATATGAGAAGATATATATATAGGCCTGATACTATTACGACTTATTATTTTTTCAGCTACTCAGCAAAGTGGAAATATTGAAAAGTTAATTCAGCATTGCAGTTTTGCAGGAACTCAAGTTCAGAAGTTGTTTACAGCAGAAAAACATCTGCACGGATTCACATCAGTGGCATAGGAAGGAACTAATTACTGAGGGGGCACACCCCAGCACCGAAGGTACTAGAACCTGTGAGAGGTGAGGCTCGGTAGTAATGTAACACCACAACATAACGTTGTGTGGCAAATTATTGGGGGGCCCAGCCCCCCCACTTTTATTATTGGTGCCCCCCCGGTTCCTACGCCACTGTAACTGTGACCGTGCACACAAAATGAAACAAAAAAACATTGTAATCTTCTTTGCAGTTTCCCAAGTTTCCTTAACAGTCCACTCTGTGCTATTAAGTTTGAAGATGGCAGTCAAACATTTAGAAAGAAGACCGTTTATATTAAAACACATAATTTTATCTATTTGGTTAAAATTTTATCTATCTGGCTCACACCTATTCATGGTAGATGTAACAGGTATGCCGCTGCAATATGGTATATTAGTGCCTATTTCAGTGGCTTCAAGTTGGCTACTTGTGTCCATGTGCTGTCAGTATATACTTATGTTAATCATTTAAGCTACGTCGCACAAGCATCACACTTTTACTGTTACTGAATATGAAGCTCTATTATAATTACTGAATTGGTTTCACTTTTGGCCTTTAGACAGCTTTATTCTGGTGTGGATACATTGAAATTTGTGACAAAACAACTAGACTCGATTGATAGAATAACAGATGTGAAGACAAAAAATGACACCTGACGAGCTCAGTTGTAACAAGCTTGACCACAATTGTCAAGGAGTTCTGTCAACCGGAAACGTGTCGAGGCCTCCAATCAAACGCTAAAAGAACACCTGAAAAATTTCAATATATTTCCGATTGATGAAAAAGAAGCCATAGAAGTTACTTAGGCGACTTGAAAGGATTGCTTCAAAATGCAGTTTATCTCGATCAAACATCAAGGCAAAGTCTTCAGACTCTGAAACGTGTTCAGATAAACGCTGTTGAGAATGAATTGACAACGCAGAAAATCTTTACCATTTACAAGGTTCTTAGTACAGGAGAGCAGTTTGACTTAACGTAAAAATGGCAGTGAAAGTTGAAGTTCTTGGTGTTGACTGTGATGGAGAAGATCCAGAGCTGTTGTGGTAGAGAAAATAATATCGAAGGAAGTGTCCATGGTTTTGATGGTAATGATCATGGCGAATATGATCACGTTGATAATAATGATAGTGATGATGGCGATAATGATGATAACATCGATGTTGAGATGGTGGCCTTTTTGGTGAATTAAGTGATGACGATGTCGATGACAATATTGATAGTGAGATGATGGCGCTGTTGATAAGAAGTGGTGTTAATGATAGTGATGATGATGATGATAATGATGATGATAAAGATGATGATAAAGATGATGATAAAGGTGATGATGATGATGATGATGATGATGAAAATTGCCTGGATGATAACCTTTCCTTCGTGGAGGAGAAAACATTTTTTATTTATTTGTATATAATGAACCTGGATAATACTAAAATAAATTCAAATAGAAATTTGATTTTAAATGATTTTAAAGTGACTCAGCAGTTTTAGCATTGTCAAAAAAAATTGAAAAAAATTAAATTCATAGCTTTTACATAAAAGCTCACTTTCGATTTCTTGTTATAAATTTATATAATGTATGAAAGAAATTGCTAATTTCAGATTGATAATATTTCTTGACGACATTTCTTAATAAACAAGTATTTTTGTAAACTTTTTTATTACATTTTGTTCTCAGTTATTTGTTATTGTAAATGTCCGTGGCTTGGTAAAGCAATAGGACTGCAATGCATACATGTGCCCATCGGTAGCATCTAGCGTGCGTAGATGGTAGACGTTTTACATCTAAAAAGTGGAACATAGATTTTGACGATTTTATCTTGCACGCTGAATGTTAAACAAAAAAGCGCCAGAAATATAATGTTTTAGAAATTAGAAATTTCAAGCAGTTGATTCAATAATCAGGAGATGAGTTTACTGAAAGGATGTAAATTTTCAGTTACTTTGAAACCACATCAGAAACGCTTGCATTTTCATAAAAAGTATTACTACTCTCCTGTCTCTTCATAAGATCTAATCCTAAACCTTACCCCTATCTTTTTTCTAGCTTTAACACTTAACTTAAAGTTCATCGTTGACTTTAATCCGATAACCTCCTTAACTCAAATTGCTGATTTTACTTCAATCTTTAAGTGTTCTAATCCTAACTTTTCCCCAATCTTTCTCCAACATTGGCTTTAAATCTATGCCCTCCCTTAGACCTAGAGCTAAATTTTATCCCAATATTGACTCTAGTTCTAATTTACCTCAAACTTTATCTGATTCCAACGCTAACTACCCCCAAACGTAATGTTTAACCTTGACCTTAACCCTACAACCTCCGTTCAACTTAGAGATGAATTGTACGTAGCTGATGGTCGAAAATCCGCTATGTTGAACGATGACAAAAAGAAAGGAACTGCATAGAGGACAAAAAAGTTTGTGGAAGGGCTGTGGAAGAGGAAGGTTCTTCCCGACCCCCGCTAACTTTTTTGTCTTCCCCAGTTTCTTTGGAAGGGGAAGGAAAGTCTTTCCCGAACACTAAATTTTTTGTTTTCTCCCCAGTTTTTTTTTTTGCGATCGTTCAACATGGCGGATTTTCAACTTTTCCCGCTTTTGCACGACACCACCAGCTACGCAGACTAAGTCTTCTTACTTATTCTTAACATTTATCCAACGTTGACTCTAACACTAATTGCTCCTAAAACAAAAGCTCGACATTAACTGTAACCCGACATCCTCTTTTAAAGCTGTATATACAGCTAAATTTTACCTTAATCTTGAGTCTAACACTACCTACCCCTGAAGCAAAAGCTCGGCATTGACTGTAATCCTACATTCTCCCTTAAAGCTGTAGAGCTAAATTTTACCCTAATCTTGACTTAACACTAACTACTTTTGAAACAAAAGCTCAACATTGACTAACGCAACATCCTCCCTTAAAGCTATAGAGCTAAGTTTTACCTTAATTTTGACTTTAACACTAACTTTTCCTAAAACAAAAGCTCTGCATTGACTGTAACCCTACAACCTCCCTTCATCCTGGAGCTAAATCTTTTCTCAATCTTGACTCTAACCGTTAACTACTTTGTATTGTTTGGTCAATGCACTGGTTAAAATACTTTTAGTGACTGACGTTTCTACTGTCTTTAGTCAAATATATATAGTTCATCATATCACGACTATGAGACACCAGACTAACAACTTCTACGTGACGTTTTTCAATGATGTTATTTTTTTATCTGTCATGTTTTTCAACGATAATCATTAAAAAGAACATTTCATGGATTCTTAGAGATACACAATTATTGTCTAGTGTTTTAATGATTTCCGTTTTAAACGGCGGCGCAGCTGACGCTACCCGTACCGGTACGATTTCTGGCTGCCATGTAACTACAACGCCCCGGGCTCGATCTTCGATTCTGCCGGGCTTGATTTTCGACTCTGCCGGGTTGGGAACCTCCTTTCCACCTGACATAACTCGGTTTTCCATCATTACGAGGTAGGTAAGTGTAGTTTCAGCGTCTACTTTGAGTTAATCTGCCATAGATTAGTGTCCCTTCCTGGGGGATTCTAGTCGGCCTGAATATCATATTACAGAAACCGGATATAAGCGTTGTTCCATGTGCCACGCTAGCCTTGTATAAGGATTGAGAATTCAAAGACCTTTCATGAGTGAAAGAAGTATCCTCGATATTTTTGCTTTGGTGTACGAATGTGTTATGATAAAGTGCTAATATTAGTAAATGAACTTCCAAGTTCGGTACAAATCATTTTATTTGAATCCGGATCGCATCCGCCGTTCATTTCTAGAGTCGACATTGGCAGTAACTCTCGGATATTCGTCCGTGACAATGCAATTTCGTGATTGAGATTCGAATTTTCAATCTGCTTTACATTGTAACTGGCTAGAAATCTCTTCAAAAAGCGGTACCAAACTAACTCAATTATTAGTAGCATTACGCATATTACAATGGCTGCAGAACACACAAGAAATAACCCACCAAAATGTTTGGCGGCTAATTCGTTCGCTTTGTTCGTTGTTTCTGCATTGGCACAAACTCCCGAAAACCATTTCTGCCTTAGCTTTCGGAAATGATCCTTCCTTTGGTACTTTAGGAGAAGATTTGTTATGGGCTCTATCCATTTTGATCCGCGTCGAAATACAATCCCCAAAGTATTCATTTTAATAGGGCGGCCAATGATCCTGAAACTACAGTCGGCTTGTTTTGAAGCAGCCAGGTCTAGATATGGCGAGTCGTCAATGAACGCATCCAATTGCCTGAAAACAAAAATATCATTAAAAATTTGCCAAAAACGTAATGAACAATTCCAGAAGATTACATCCCAAGTAAGAATTCATTTGTCATATTTCGTCTGAGTTAAGTTATTGATAAAATCAGTGCACTTTTAGCCCTAAACCTGAATATATGTTTGAATAGTTCGGTTTTAAAGAAGTTTTGAGTTTTATATGTTTACTCGTTTTGCCAATTTTTAAAACATTTATTTCTTTACTCTAAAAATGGCAATAGCTCTCACGGTTGTGGAATGTGCAAATCAAGAACTACCAAAGAAAACGTTTAGGTAAAGGTAATCGGAATATTAATTTATTCTAAATGTTGTCTTGTTTTTCAATGATAATATTTCTGAGACCATAGCTAGATTCGAACTCAGACCCTCCGGGCGCTTTACAAGGAGCTGAAATACAAGACCTCTTACTAGGAGAACAAGATTATTTGTCAAGTTCATGAATATCAATAGCTGTTTTGTTCAAACCTTAACACAAATCTTCATTGTTTCTTGTAAAAAAATCAAAGCATGCTCTCTTACCGACTTCGCAACTTGTCTATTGCTTCCCTGTATGTTCCCACCTGATAGGGCTTCATGTTCTGGTAGATTCGTCTAAACGTTGGATCGTGGCTACGCGAGAACAGCATCTCTATACTAGAACTTTCCAGTGTAGCAAATTTGAACCCCAGAGAACGGTCCGTGAACTGAAAAGCCCTGTAGTTAGTATGAATTTAGGAAAATTGTGGACAACTCTCTTACAATTGCTACAGAGTCTGTACGATGACAAGAGAATTTTTAAATATCAAATGAAATTGAATTTACGTGATTCTCAGATATTTGTCTAACAGCAGTCATATTCCTTATAAATAACTAACCCCTTATAAGAAAGAATGTTTTTTTGAAATAGTATCGAAATGTATTTATTATGGCTGTAAATTGTTACGTGCTGATTCCTTACTCTCACAAGGCTGCGAAGCAGGCGTTCATTTTGTTTTTAGTCTGATCTAGAACCCAACCGTCTGGCAGCAGGAGCACGGACACGAAGCGAAGCTTTGTGCCTCAGTGGTCAGCGGTCGATAAGGGCTCTTAATCGCGTCAGAGCAAAGTGTACCGCCTGAATTGCAGGTTATGCTCTAATGCCTTAATGGCCATCACTCCAAATAATTAACACTTATTGACTGAGACCGAGGGAAACAGTATGTTTTGTGGTCCCGAGACCGCCTATGTTTCCCGAG
>JAPEIX020070604.1:0-11027 GCA_026122405.2 Zoanthus sansibaricus | reverse complement strand
TTAGTGGGGTTTTGCTTTTTGTTTATCACATTTTATACCTTAGCTTAAATGCGTGGATCTGTTCCACAGAGTCCACCAGGCATCTCCTACTAGAATGTTGAACAGACATAACTAAATTGCTGCTGTAAAATTGTAAAACAGTTAATATTTATCAGCTGGATACTAAATTGCATGTAATTTTACAATTGGTTTCGGCTCCATTAAGTCTCATGCCAATTGAAGAACAATTCAGATAGAGTCACCCACTAAGTGAGCACAGTACTGAATGCATACGATCCTCGACGTTTCTCGATCAGTACGTTGTTAAAATTATTTTCTTTCAAATTTGTTTACGCTAAACCGTTTATACATTTATTACTTGTTAAGAAAGCACTGTTTTATACAATAGCCGGCGTTTTCTTAATCAAAATCCCCATGAAATTTCTCAGCTGTCTTGGATCATTGAACTTAGGAGTTTTATTCTGAAAAGTGTTTGTACACAGTATAAGTAAGTTAGGCGGAGAGAACTATAGGATCCCCAGAATCATGGCTCTACACCCTTGAATCATGGCTCAAAAGCCACAGAATCGTCTTGGTCTGCAAGTTTTAGGTGCGTGCCAATCATTGACTTTTGCCAAAATACGTGAACTATATTTGGCGTTAAGACTTTTCAGTTTGACATTTTCTTCATGGGGGCTATCCTCTATTTATCGAAATCTAAGCTGATGTTGCTCTGGTTGTCTTCATTTCATTCACAGTTCCTTCAAGCATTCTAAACCCACTCTCTGTGAAAATTCCAAAAGTAATTGAAGAAGTCTTTCTATCTTATTTCTTTTTGTTATTATTAATTAGTTATTTTTTATTTCCATTGTTGTATTAGCCTAAAAGAGGAACGCTTTTTTTCAATTTCTTATTAATCCAAATTAAAAAAACTATTTTACACAAAACTTTGAAGTGTTGAAAGATCGTGTCCCGTACAGTTCAAAACATTTGCATGATCTAAATAAGTGTAAAAAACCCATTTGAAGTTTGACAATTTTTCGTTTTAATAGTTTATGTTTTTATATCCTATAGAAGACATAATATTTTTCTTGTAATGGGTTTCAACCTAGAATGTTTTTAATTTGTTAAGGTTCATATTCAACTAGAAGAAAACTCGAACAAAAAGAAAAACAACTTGGATGTTTGGACAACGGGCTCGAAAGCCTCTAAGCAAGGTTAGTTGAACGAGCAATGTGAAAGTTATAGTCTGGTGGACTCGATGATCATCATATGTGCCTCTCACCGCTACAACCCAAAATCGAGCCATGTGCTCCGCCATGTGGGCTGAGATTTGTCGATGTCATTGTGAATCCGTGGGTGTTTCTCCGGGTATACTCTAGTTTTCCTCCCTCTACAAATTCGATTTTCACGCCAAGATCTGAACTGTGGAGTGATTAAACTTTAGTCTTTGATTAGGAAGAATGATCAACAACTTCCTTCGCAACTGACATTAAATGAGTATTGATTTTTATTATTATTATTTGTTATTATTATTTTTTTTTATTGTCGAACCGTGAGTAAAACTTGACATTCTAATATTCACTGCATAAACAACAATGAACTGCCTTTAAACCCAGCACCTCTTTCTTTGAGCGAGGCAGTTGTGTATGTTGGTCATTGTTGTAAAATCTATGAATTAATAAACTGGATTTCTATTTCGTCATGAAAATTTCAAACAACTCGTAAAATTAATTTTTTAAACGGAGAGTCAATATGAATGCAATTTTCATCTTCAAGTTCTTTAATATCTATAGTTACGAGTTCCCAGACCACTGATAACGACATTTTATTTGTTCAATGAATAGTTCTTTTCTTGTTGGTTAATGCTGTGTGAAATCACGTTACAGGTCGTACCCTGAGCTACTGGTGCTTCAGTCCTGGTCACGCTATGAAGGATCTTGTCACGTATGGACTTCGTTCCGTCGTGTTGACTAGTGGTACTTTATCACCGTTACAGTCATTTAGAGCTGAGATGCAAATGTGAGTACTTACGAACTGGATCTCCTCGTAATTTTTATTCAATATCATACTGAATGACTTTCTTAATCGTGTGCATTAGTGTGTGTTTCGAGTCTCAGTTGTGCAGCTATGGAGTTCATTGACACTTACAAAAGCAAAAGTCCTGAAGCGTCCATGTAGCAGTCTATTTGCGTTCTACAAAAGAGAACACAATCCTAATTTCGTGGTTGGCCGAACCGCGTAATTATTTTGCAGGTGCATGTCTCCGGGTAAGGAACTTGTTTCAAAGTTATGATGCTATGTGCCAACATGTGCTGGAATTTCATACAAGCTTCGACAGTTTAGTGTGTACAGCTCAAGTTATGGTACTAAATACGATAACATTTTTGTTTGTATCGATATCTTATCCTTGCGTTTTGTAGTTTTTACTGCGTCTGACTCATGTTCTAACATCTTTTAGAATTACTTACAAGCTTTCATGAATTCGTTGACTCTCATCTGTCCGTTCAAGCTTTTTCAACGGATTACTTCTATTTGATATCTAATAAGATCATTAAATAATAACTTAAAGTATGTACTAATTATCAAATTTATGTCTAATTAGCGATGATAAAAATACCGAAAAATAAAGCCAGTGCACTAAAAGTGATACCATTATGTGATTTATTCATTGGTACTCATCCGCTTAGCTAAATAAACTCCCAGCTCATTGAATTTACTCGTCTTTTCACCTAAGAAGATGACAACTTTTCGAATATGCGTTGGAGCTATTTTGTGAATTAAAATATTTTATTTTTTAGTCTGGTTTGTAAGCAATATGTACATGTAACTGAATAAGCCAAGCAAAGCAAGCCTTTAGCCAACCGACATAAGCCTTTATTAATAATATTGTATTCTTTTCTTGTTTGTTTACAGACCGTTTCCCGTACAATTAGAAAATCCTCACGTGATTGAAAAACACCAGATGTGGGTTGGCATAGTAACTAAAGCTCCTGATCGAGCCACCTTAAATTCTTCCTACGAGATGAGGTAAATTAGGATTGTAAATGTGTAATATATGTATTCTGAGATCTTCAGTAAAATATATGGTAGTGGTCAAAATAGCAGTGATAGGAACAGTGGTCTGTGAATTGTAATATAATTATGTTAAAAGATAGAAATTATGACATATTCTTGAAACTATCGTTACGTTACTGAATATTCAGCTATCGTTACAATACTGAATATCCAACTGTTGTGACGTTACTGAATATTCAACTATGTTTACGTTACTGAGTATTCAAATGTGTTTACGTTACTGAATAGTCCAATATGGTTTATTCAACTATGTTTACGTTTCTAAATATTCAACTGTGGTTACGTTAACGAATATTTCAATATGGTTACGTTACTGAATATTCAATTATGGTTACGTTACTGAATATTCAATTATGGTTGTGTTACTGAATATTCAACTATGGTTACGATACTAAATAACCAACTATGTTTACGTTACTGAATATTCATATATGAACTCCCTAGCTACTTTCATTTTGAGAATTGGAGATTTTTAGGTGAAACGTGTTTACTCAGTTGTACATGATTCTGCTGCACCGGAATGCTAAATTGTACAAGTATTGTTGTAGGTTTACTCCAGAGTACATGACAGGCTTAGGGAATTCGATTGGTAAGTTACATGGCAATAATCACATTGTTAAACGACCCCATAAAATACCTAAACTTTATAAGAATTTATTAATCATCTATATATATTTTTTATTTCATGCATTGCCTTGGCGCTGAATTTTGATTTTCTTTTCTAGAAAAGTTTCTTGCTATATATTTTGAAGAATTTTTTGAAGCTTCTACTGATCCATGTTTTCACAAACTTAGATGGGTTCTGACCAATTGTTCCTGTAAAATCTTTTCAGAAAGCTTTATAACGTTTGGAATAACTTATTCGTAAATGTATAATTACTGACTACGATGCAAAAGTATTTTGATTATCTTTGGACGACACCACTCAGTACCAATATTTGAACTTTGATCTATTGATTATACACATATATACACATCATATTATTATGGCCTTTTGCAGTACATGTAAAAGGTACCAAAATACGAACATGGTCGCCTTCGTCTTATGTCCTACACTAAAACGGGAACATCTGGTCCGCATCTCATTTTTGATTCATGCGCACTTATAGTTCACATTAATTTTTTATTTAGGACGCGAAACCATTTATACGAGGAAATCTCACAAGTTATCCACAAAATATATATAAATATATTCGAGTCAACAACTTTGCTAAGTTCACTTTCTTAAATTTATATCAATAATTTTACTTACCCGTATGTGTATTTAAACAAGTGCTGAAACACCCTAACTGTATTTAGTGGTAAATAATCCATATTTGTAATCAATTACACTATCTAATTTTCTTTATTTGTATCATCTTCTATATCCTTTGTTTTTCCCACCTCGATTAGGTGTAGAATGTTCTGGTTCAATTTTATTCTTGGTTCAGATTATTTTTAAACCAGTTAATTTTTTTTCGAAGCATTAGTTCAATTCTTGGTGTGTACCAAATTAAAAAAAGGAGAAAAAAAGTGTCGAAGTATAAGATGGTAAGAACAGGGCAATGAAGGAGAGGTAAGTAGAAGTTGGTGGGTGGGATAGTGGCTGGAATATGAGGTTTAAATTTCCCAAGCCTTTACAGACTGTTTATAAAAACCCAATATACAAAAACTAAACCGGGAAAAAATTTCAAAAATTAAAACTAATTTGAAAATTTCCAACGTGTCGAATGTTTAATGTGCTCAATATTAATGACAGTTCTGACCTTTTTATTCGTTTCAGCAAATTTTGCACGTATTGTGCCGAATGGAATGTTGGTGTTTTTTCCCTCTTATCCAGTGATGAATAAGTGCTTAGAACACTGGCAGGTTAGTCCTTCTTACTAGAACTGGTATTCAACCATTTCTAGAAATATAATGTGTGTTTCTATGCAAATGAAATTTGTTTTGCTGCGATCATTTCCTTAACTGAGACTGAGCAGCTCAGAGGGCTTGATTGAACTTTGGTCCATGTTGAAAAACTCTTTCGTTTGGAGTTATCTGTTAGAAGAAGTACTGATGCAAGGGTACTAAGGTGTCTCTAGTTGATGATTCGTATTCAAAAAGAATGTAGTTAAACATTTTCAAAACTACAGGAGGAATATATTATTTCTTGGTTGTCATTTGCTTGCAAGTGTTCAAGCATAGAACTCAAAATGCAGTCTATTTCTGCTTTTACTCAATTTTGTGCATCATAGTCTGTTTCGCTCCTCGACAGGGATCAGGTATTTGGAATCGAATTGCTCAGCACAAACCACTGTTTGCAGAACCAAGGGGAAAGGGAGATTTTGTCGAGGTGAGCTTTCCATTATTTCTGAAATAAAGTCTAAACATCATTTACCGATTAATTGGCTGAACTAATTGCTTACTAATAGTTAAAATTTGCCAGATTGAGTTGAAAAATTAAGTTATTTCAGTCATAAATGGTGCAGTTCTCACCACAGTTTAAGTCGAGAAAAGATGCCCCAGAAGCTTTAGGCTTTGTTTAATAGTAATAATTACAATAACCTAGTTAGTTTGCTGTTAA
Source organism: Zoanthus sansibaricus (assembly GCA_026122405.2). NCBI lineage: Eukaryota > Metazoa > Cnidaria > Anthozoa > Zoantharia > Zoanthidae > Zoanthus > Zoanthus sansibaricus. Next base: position 5,425 of record JAPEIX020070604.1, on the reverse strand, counting down.
CTCCGAACAGACAATGGCTGAAATGCTCGGAGTTTACAATTCATTTAGGGGACACGAGGAAAGGAGCGAATCCTAAATCAAGAGTAAGTGCCCTCTCCTTGAAACCAAGAATAGACCAGCACAACACTGGATCGCAACCGTTGTTACATCATATGAAAATTGACTTAACAAACGGTTTTGTGGCCGGCTTACAAAGAAAATATCTACATTGCATATCCATCATGTATGTCATGAAATTACACTTGATAAATGCGTGAGTTTTCTGGTGGGAGGTGCAAATGATATACACTGTATGACTATATATTAATTGAAAGTTGCTAACAACTCTCTTTTGAGTCACTGTGTCTCTGTTTCAAAACCCCCTCTTCCTGGATATGAATAGTTGTTTATCTTTCTTTTCCGGTTAAACTTCAGCTTTCCTCCCTACTAGTGTGCGGTAAAATGACTACCAGGCATACTGGTAATTAACGTGCAGTGCATTTGTATCCGGTCTAGGGGGAGTGTTTCATCTGCCTAAGGCTATAGATATAAAACCGGAGACATTACTGCTGTATTTTACTGTTTTGCCGGGATAATGCCCGCTACCAACGTGAGCTTAGTACCCATTTTAACGGCTGCAAGTATTTAGTACTAGTACACACATTTGCTCCTGTAGACAATGGATCAGTTCTATGAGAAGATTAATGATCCTGTTCATAAAGGTGCCGTGTTTTTCGCTGTTTGTCGTGGAAAGGTGAGCTAATTCTTTGAAATTTATGTAATTTTTACCCAGGGTTTCCGCGTTGCATTAAAGTTATCAAAAGTCTTCATTTTGCCAAAGCTTTTTCTTTAAAAGTTCCTGAAATGCATTTTATTTTTGATGTTCATAGTAAAATTGTCGCTGATTGTATTTTTTCTCGCTAATGTCTGCATCGGCGTCGTAAAGGTGTAATCTTGTTTAGAAGCCCTTTTACCTATTGATGTAAGTGATATGCAATGATATCGTTTTCATAAGGGGTTGTGGTTATGGGGCAGAAAATGTTTAGGGTGGTCGAAATAATATGTTTTCCGTGAGGTTAGAGAATTGAATCTTAAGCTGGCTCCCAGTGTCGTTTGAGTGTACGGAGAAGACGTACCCAGTTCCCAGGAACGTTTCTATTTACAATCTTTGGTGTGCGTTTTATATGTTGTAAATGGCCATCATATAAACTATGGTTTTTAACATCTATTGTAGCCTTGTATGAAAATTAAATGGATTATAATCGAACTCAAACATATGTGTTCTTAGAGTGGACAGTTTGAAAACAATTCACAATTTGAAATTAGCGCAACCCTTGTTCAACCTTGCCTCCTGCTTTGTGGTGCATATGTACAGATTCAAAAACAAGTGCACTTTTCTCAAAGGAGACTTTTTTTCTTTAGCGTCCGCTGCTGTCGTACATTTTTGGTGTTTAAACTCTTGGAATAATCTAATTTATTTCAATATAGGTTAGCGAAGGTCTCGACTTTGCTGACAACAATGGGAGAGCAGTAATTATTACAGGCTTACCGTTCCCGCCAAAGATGGATCCAAGAGTGAGTTAATGAGGTTTTGATTGTTAATCTTAAATGTAGCGACCTGAGTTGGCCGTAATCTTTGTCTGTGTACAAGGACCTGTAAGGATGTTAATGTAGGGATGCCACACACGGCAATCATTTCAAGTCATTTCCAGTTATTGTACTACCGGTTGATGAATGAATGAATTTGCTTCTTGCCCCTTTGATTTACATTGATTTATAAATCATGGTATATGATAAAGTATCTTTTTAGCTAACTAGTTAAGTTGCATTGCGCATGAACTAACTATGTTTGTAAGTGAGTGAATTTCCCATCAATGATACCGAGATATTTTTTTTCTAAATATCTAGGTCAGACTCAAGATGGAATTCCTTGATGGAATGTTAAAAAACAGAGAGTTTAAAGTGGGTTCTCTTTCTTCTTTCTTATTATCAATAGTGTTTTTACCATCATTCAATTTTTTTTATATAATAAAATAATAAGATAAGTTTTTTTATGTTTTTCCAAGACACTTAGACCACTCCGTTTACAGTTACCAACTCAAAGAAACCTTTCTGTCTGTCTGTCTATTTGTCTATCTGTCTGTCTATATGTCTTGTCTGTTTGTTTCTACGTTATTCTCTCTTTAAGCACAAGGTTTATGTAAAAGAGCATTTGATAATTCGAGCGCATCAAAATTTAAAGCTCTAAACGATGAGTTATTATAAATCCAGTCTAAGTCATTAGTGTCTTGAATAAATTAACTTTCCAGGGAATAACAGGAAGGGAGTGGTACCGACAGCAGGCCTCTCGAGCTGTCAATCAGGCTATCGGTCGAGTTATACGACACAAGCAAGACTATGGTGCCATTGTGTTGTGCGATGAAAGGTTTACATACCCGGATGCTATTCGTCAGTTGCCCTCCTGGGTCCAACCTTACGTGAAGGTGTACAAGGAGTTTGGCTTAGCACAGAGAGACATGATCCAGTTTTTTCGAGCTGCTGATAACCTGGTAAAATTACTTAAATATAAATACCTAATGACAGCTTCCCTAAAGGGACTTTTCAGTGTCATGTTAAAATCCTTCTCTCTCTCCACTTAAGAACCCACAACAAGTTGGCTATTTACAAAGCGTGGTGAATGTAGGATCACCAAGGACAAATCTAATCTGGTAGTACTAGTCAGGGATTCCAATCCGGGGCTCTTCCGCATTCAATCCTCGACTCTGGCCACAGAGCCACGTTGCCACCTTAAATGATACAAAATACGTGGCCTTTTGTTTACATTTTTGAATTACTGATGTCGGTACCGTCCTTATCGGTTGGACATTGGGGCTGTGAAGAAATGCAGATACTGGCCTTCTTCCAACAGCTGCGGTTTTATAAATCAGCTGGTAAAACCATTGCGAAGGTCATTATGACTGTTGTTCAAACTTAGTCTGTAATCGTAACCATAAAACGAGTATCTCTTCATTAGTATTAGGAATATGCATAGTTGATTCAATTCTCTCTTACCTTTCTCGTGCACAAAGAGAGTATATGTATACTAACCCGAGTGTTCACGAATGAGATTTTCGTCAACACTTACTTAAAAGAGCGGTTACTCTAAGACAATTGGCAATTTGAGTCCTGCGACTGAATACATGTTAAGCAAAATTTGATTCAATTTATTTCAACTTATATATTATCAAACCCAAAACAATTATTTTCATGCCTAAAATATAACGTCCTGTCCGTTTTAGCAGGAAAATTCACAAAAAGCCAAACACGGTTCATAAACTTTAACCAAACCAGGACCATGAGGCATGAGGGACATACTTACTATCATACCTACCGTCACTGAGAAATGTCTGAGTTGTCTTCTCTAGTTGCACACCTTGAGCGCTCGGTGACAACCGTAAACAGAATTGATAACACACTATGTAGTACAAAAAATTGAATAGATAAACAGTTTTAATTGAATAACTTCCAATTAACACATTCTGTATCAATTAACTAACAAAAACAAACAGCAATAATAATTGATAATAGCACGCCACCCGCTTAAGAAGCTACACCAAAAAAACTAAAAGTCATGCTTCCTTATGGTATCTCAAAACCTCTAAACAATAAAAGCATTCAGTCTTCGTGCTTTAACCTGTTTCTAGGTGTCTGGGAAGCTCGAAGAAGCACGAATACTTCTTTTTAATATGTTAGCTACTTAAGAACTTTGTATGCTTTTTCCAAGGCTGACAAATCCGCAATGAAAATTAAGCTCCCTCGGCATGGAGGTGCAAACTCGAGTCGTTCCACAGTACCAACGGAAAACGAGCTTCGGGAACCAAATGACTTTGCAGTCCCTGAGAATGCATATAACCAAGTGGCTAGACCTTTCCAACAAGCAAAGAATCAAAGAGACAAAGAAAAAAGACGAAATGAAGGACGCCTAACTCGAGTGAAACCAACTGAAGGTAAAACTTTTTTTAAAGTTTGCACTATTTTTCAGTGGGAGGAAGATTTAGGTGTAGCCGAGTGATACTGAAGTGCAATATACGAACTTCTTGATAGTTCCAAAATTTTAAAGATTTCAAATTAAAATCATTTTCAAATCTTATTCCTCACTTATTTTTATCAAGATCCTAATATTTTTGTACTTCACCCTTTTTTATATAGATTTAACGTTCAACTCTTTGTTTTTTTAAAGCTCTTGTTTCGCAAGCAAAGATTCAGTTGCAGTATGAGAAGTCGGATCTTACCAAACCTAACAGCAGTACGCAACCACAGACTAGTTTACTTGATTCACTGTCCAAGACAGAGGTAAGTACATTTTTTATTTAGCTACGGCTCAAAGAATTTCACCGACGTAAGTCCTCGTTTAAGCTAAACCATAGGTTCAAGTCTATGGAAACGATGAATAATGTAATAATAATAATCATCATCATCATCATCATCATCATCATCATCATCATCATCATCATCATCAGTTTAACACACACACGATACATACAATTAGCACAATGATGAATTAAAACAATTATAAAACTTATTAGGTGCTTTTAAACATACCCTTTTTGCTTTAGCATGCAGCGCAATGCCCTAATTGATTTGCCCATGCACTTGCTTAGATTTTAGATAGTTAGCTCCTTCTCAACGTTTTTATAGCGTAAAAAGAAAATAAAGCATGCGAAAACAAGTAAACTTGACTTTATTCAGCAACTTGATGATGAGAATAGAACTCCATATGTTATATAATATCAGCAAAAAAGATTCTTTTCACCATTCTAAGCAAGAGAGCCAACCATAAAAATGGTAAGACATATTGGAACCGAAACCAATTGTAGATTTGCATACGAATTAGGCATCCTGGTGATGAACAGTAACTGTTTTGCTGTTTTTGCAGCAGCATTATAGTTATGGTTGTTCGGATATATATATACCACTGATAAAACGTTGACAGGCTTGTGGACGGTACCACTAGGACAAACGTGCAGAATTTTTTCTTTAAAATTTAAATCTAGAATACTTGAATGAATAATTCTTGCAACAAAATCTGCATTTTCTTTCTTGCAATCCACCTCACCATCTGGCATGTAGTGAATACTAAATTTCAAGGAAACCAAGAAGCTGTTCTCCAATCTTGAATCCAAACTGTTTTTGCTTATTTCCCATTAGCAGTTCAATTTCATTGCTTCAAAATGATATCATTGAGTAAAATACCTAAAATATCTCACATTAAGTTTTACTGTATTGATTAATTTAATGGGTAGAGTTGACCAGCTTCCAACATGTCTCAAATATAGAAACAAATTGTCTTTATAACAAGAAAATATCTTATGTTTGCATTAAATATTTGTTTAGGTTCGAATCGTACAAGCAATAGTATCACGAGCTATAAGGGAAAGTTGCTATAGTTTTTTGAAGCGAATGCTGT